>JAUEJL010076702.1:0-15828 GCA_032274825.1 Drosophyllum lusitanicum | reverse complement strand
AATCCTTATCTAAAATAAATCATATCTAAATAATAAATGCTAACTAACAAATCTTATCTAATAATAATACATATCTTCAAATATTATTAATAAATATCTGGATTATATCAACTACTAATTCATTTAGTACTAATTCATTTAGTACAAATACATATCTTCAATGTCTGGCAAGGTGAACTTACTCGCGTGAATTATGAGCTAGCCATGTTTTCTCCATTTCAGTTTAGTTTTATTAATACTCCTTAGATCGTTACCTTTCATTTTTTTTCTTTAGTTCTTCTGTTATTATTAAGCATGCTACTTTATAATAAATATCATGATTATCTTTTGTTTGTGCATGTTATTCTTATGATAGCTAACATGACTATTTGTTTTCACATCTTACTCTTCGCATTTGTATTCTTGTATTTTTTTTTATTTATGAACCAACCTTCATTTTGTGAGGGCCATGAGGCTACCTAAACTAAGTTATGGCTTATGCCTATGTGCAGTGCAACCAACTTTTATGCAAAAAACATGTTTTACCATTTCTGTTTTATCCTATTCTTATGTATCATTTTTCTTGGTTATCTTCCCTCTTTTTTCTGTTCTTAAATAACATCTGCTGAATGATGGGGATTAAACGGAGAAAAATCCAGATTATTAGTTATTTTCTTGTTCCAGATATTTACGAACATGGTTGCAGTCTTCTACTTCTATTCCCTTCACCCTGTTAGTGGCTTTGTAATTACAATATTAGTCAATTTTGGAAAAATGTTTATAAGCGTTTTTCTTAAAGAAAGGCATTAGCTCTTTTTAAGATGTTATTTTTACACGTGGCAGATTACCATATGTTCACTAATAGTCAAAGACAAGAAGAACGTACAGGGAAATATGGCACTCCTAGGGTACAGTATCTTCAGGTGTGATTCGTAGACCTATAATTTTTGTTTCATTCTTCTTCATTTGATATGTTTTACCTAATAGAAAGATGCTGAGCTGGCCAACGCATAACACACATTACCCCCTGCCCATTCATAAGCCTATAGGGCTGTTATAAAAGAACTGCCAGACTGCAAACTGGATTGGAAAGGAGGTTACCCACCCAATGTGCATCTTTTTTGGTTTGGAACATTGGCTACCCACATTATGTGGCTTCGTTTTAGGTTCAGTACTTTGAAAGAAGCAGTTACCAAACCAAACAACTCATGTTATAAAAAGAAGGGGCTACCCTGAATAGAATGGACACATGCATCATTGGCTGGATAAGTTTTGCAATCCACACCCAATACAAGCACGAGTTTGGTTCTTCCTGTACTCTTAGAGGAATAACAATTGTAATCATAGCTTTCACATCCGTTTTTTATAGTCATATTTGTATTCTGTTTATGTTTGTAGGAACTCGTAGCTCAATTTCAGAATGCATCTATTGAAGGTATGTAGTAGTGTGATTGTCCTTTTGAGATTGTATATATCTTCAATAATCAAGTAAAGGCGACTTGTTTCCATTCATTTATACCGTCTCTTTCCCGTGGACCCCAATGACCCATTATGGTTTTTCCTCATATCAAGTAAATGGGACTCACTTCGCTATCCCATCTTCAATTTCTTTTTCTTAATGATTTTTTGTAATTGCAGAGTCAAAGGAGAAAATTGTTGCTAATTTGGCAAACTTTGCATATGATCCCTACAATTATACATTTCTGCGCCAGGTTAAATCTCTTGTTTTCTTTAGGTTGCTGTTTTCTACTGTCAATATCTATTGTACCTGACATTCATACTCACCCATAAACAGCTTAACGTTTTGGAACTTTTCCTCGACTGCATAACAGAACCCAATGAGAAGCTTATAGAGTTTGGTGCCGGAGGGATCTGCAATTCATGTGTTGGTATGTTAGGAATGTTCTAAGCCATCAGTGTGATCAAGAGGTGGCAAAATGGGCGATCCGGGCAGGTTGGGTAATGAGTCAAAACGGGTAATTGTTCATGTTGGTTGGGTCGATCATTTACACTTTTTATCCAAATTTTCTACCTTTTTGGCTTTTTTAATATATAATAAGTGTGTCAAATACAAAAAAAATATTCTTTCAGTAATAATCTAATTGTTTTGAATACAACTATTTTGGAAGCTTTATATATTAAAAATACACTTTGGGTGACTTTTGACTTGTTTGGTCCATTTTCTTTAAGCTCGTTTTTATATCTGACCCGTTAGAGATAAATCATAATCTGAATCAACCCATTAATAAGTAAACAGGTCAAAATTGCCTCCTCTAGATAGATCTATAAGCTTAGATCACTCCAGAGTCCAGAGTTCTAATTGTGATGGACAATATGGAATGATACCATGATTAATGTCTGCACTAACCTGGTTCTTTTATGTCTACAGATCCTGCAAATGCTGCAGTAATAATCAAATGTGATGGGATACCACTTCTTATACAATGTTTATCAAGTCCTGTAAAAAATACGGTATGAATTACAAACTACCTCATCATTTTTGTATCTCTTATGTTCATTCATTCGCTTGGTATTGTTAGTGCAATTTGATGAAAGACTTGGCTCTTGTTTGACGTGCACGTATTTGATGAAAGACTTGACTATTGTTTGACCTGCACATATTTGATGAAAAATTTAACTTTTTTTTAAAGGCCAAAAGAAAAAACACATAACTATTAGTGAACCGTCTATAAGCACTTTTCAATAATGACATTATAGGGTAATCATATGTAACAAATCCAATGGTTGCAATATTTTATGTAGCAATTAGATTGATGGTATTTGAAATCGTTCTATAGGTAGTTCGAGGTCATATGTTGAAATAAACCTTTAGGATGTCCTATGAAAATTGCATTTATTTCCTTTAAGCCATAATCATCAAAGTTTAGTTCACCTGTATTCCCGTTAGTCAATTACTGTCACTAGTATAATGATTAAATCAATTTTGGTGAGCTTAGCGTTTTTTATCATTCATTATTGTCAGATGGGCATTTAAAGCACGTAGCTTATAAGGTAAACATTTAAAGTACTTTCACAAAACTATGTGTTTAGGGCCTTTAGGCAAACATCACAGTTTTTACAACAGCGAAAATACCTTTGTTTGGTCCACTTTACTATGAACTTCATTTAATTTTGACATCATACTTCATGCTTATAAGTAGGGCTAACAATTCTTCATATGACCCCAAACCCGAGACGAAAATAAGTTGGGTCAGTAATGGGTCGACACGAGAAACCCGAAGTTGACCCGGTTTAACCCGACTTACTTTAATAATTATTATTAATTAATAAAACAAAATATGGACGTTGGATTTGGAATTTGAAGCCACATCATAAAATCATATATTCGTATTTTACCACCATGACTTACAGACTGTAAAAAAAAAAGTAAATGAAGTTTGAAAATAGAGCCACAGAAAAACCTAACTTTAAACTTTAAGACCTAAATAAAGTTAATAAACTACAGGCTACTGTCTTTGTCTACTAAACAGATCTATAAAAAAATTAGAATTATTACTGTTATTCAAGAATACTTGAATATGAAATTTTCAAACCGAAAACCCGCAGGGATCAAATTTTGGGTTATCCGACTAAAACCGAACTAATTGTTGAAAACAGAATAGCTATTATTCGGAACTCATTTCAATCATGTTATCCGGGTACAAATATCTTTTTAACGGGCTTACCGTAAGTTAATTTGGTGAAAAAGTGGTCAACCTGAGCCTAACACGAAATAGAGCGACAAGAACCAAACCTGGCACGAAATTAAATTGGGTCCAAAATGGGTTGACATGGAAATGACACGACCTATTAACCCGAATTGTAAGCGCTACTTATAAGGGATAAATAAAACGACTTGATTAGTTTGCTGTTATGAACATAATGTTATGTTAATGATCGTTAAGAGCAAATGTGTTGAGAAATACAACTTTTTTACGAATAAGCAGGCCGTGTGACCAAAGAGATCTTTCCAGTAGCACAAATACATGCTATACTGCTATTTTACAATACTCATTTGGTGAACAATATGGTGATAGGAAAAATGGGAAACAGTATGTTTGTTGCTCCTGAAGCTGTTTGGAACAATATCTTTTTTGGCAATACCACAATAGCATTTATAAAAGTTACCTTTTTTACATTATTGCCCATTGATCGGATTTTCCAGCTAAAACTCATCATCTTTGACTTGTTTGTCGGTTTCTTTTTCTTCTGGCATGGAAAATATGAGGTGTATTTAAAGATCATAATATCATATGCTGGTAGTTGTAATGCTAATAATGTGTTTGCATATTTGGTAGGTGAATTATGCTCTTGGGGCCCTTTATTATCTGTGTGATGCATCAACAAAAGAAGAGATTTTGAGGCCAGAAGTGGTGGATATCATTAAAAGGTATGCAGCTGCTGGTGCTATAAGCGTTAGTTTCAGCAATCTTGCTCAGGCTTTTTTAGATAAGCATGTCCCGGAAAACCGCTGAGGATCTGTTGACCTTCGTTGTTCACTTGTTAACTTAGCTAGTCTGACACCCTATGGATGCATGTTAACAAACGCCGTGGGCCACTATACACACAAATACGTATAATATATATATATATATATATACTAACAGATTTTTCCCGAAGAGATATTTTATATCCTCCTACTAATTGTTCCTACCCATCCTCCTACTCATTAGATCAAGACGTGTTAAAATCAAGAGAGGAGATGATGAGAGAGAACTAGTGGATTTCGTGTGTTATCTAGTGGGTAGGAGGATGAAGTAAAAAGTAAAGTAGGAGGATATAGAAATTTTCTTTTCCCGAAAGTCAAAGACATGTTCTTTGGTGAAAGCGGTTCGCTTGGATTGTCAATCCACCATCCTTATTTGGGTTGATGTTAATCTTTGTTAGTCTCCATCTTGAAGTCATAGAAAAGGGATGAAATAAGAACTTAAAAATAAATAATTACCATAATAATCATTCTAGACCACACATTTTAAACGCATATGTGGAATTTGGATGCATTTTCCCCTTAATTGCATCTAAATTCCATGGATGCATTTGAAGTGTACGGTCCAGAATGGTTCTTATAGTTCTTATTTATATTTAAGTTCTTACCGGAAAACCATCCGGTGGAGTCATATATGTCCTTGATCCTTGTTAATTTGATTCTAATGTTTTGATTATAACTCTTGGAGAGTATAATAAAATGGGTGATGATATATAATAAATTCACTTCCATAAACGTGGGGATATTTGATGAGTTTCTTCAATATTATGTTCCTTGGGTTGGTTAACTTTTTTCAACTGTGTTCTAAATATTAAATGCCAAGAACCCCAAAAATGATCCCATAAACCTGGGAATATTTGCAAATAAATATAGGTGAAAAAATAAATAGAAAAATATGTTCAACCTTCAAAACCTTAAGTTAAAATATGTTCTTTTTAATCAAGAAAATGAAGTATAATCTAATTTGTAGAAAACAGAAGCTTTCTAGATCCCCTTGACCTTGAGGAAGTGTGATTACATGAGATGTAGGAAGTTGGAGAAGGGTTTGTATGTGATTTTGGTTACAAGATTGTTATATTATTTTATTAAATCCTTCAACTTATTAAATTAAAAATATATCAAAATAAAGAGAGAAGAAGAGAGAGAAAATTAGTATAGGTCAGATGTCGCTTTCTCGTCGAAGATTACTTCATTTACACAACTCGAGATAAAAACCATTTTCATAATTTATAAGTAAAAAGATACAATAGGATTAGTAATGCCTTTAAAAAATAGGATTAGTAATAAAAAATAAAAGTTTCTCAAAAAAAAATATATATATATATATATATTCTAATGAATCAATATCACATGTTTTAAAGGAATCATATTTTTCCAGTCCATCTATAGCCATTTTCATTTCTTAGCATGTCTTCAGATATGAAGGAAAAAAAAGTCACATGTCAAATATGTCCCACATTATCTTATAAAACCTTTTAAACTAAATTAATTTATTTTTATACAACTCAATAGTTAATATAACTAGATTATATATTATTTATGAAGTAAAACATAAAAATATTTATAAAAACAAAGGATAAATATATAATTTAAGTCAAGATCTTAAAATCCTTTAATGGCACAAAATGACAACAGATATTGAAGAAAAAGTTAAAGGAGCATGGTTGATGCACAAGAGACTATGGAGCGACCATCGTCGATCTAAAATTGATTTGAGTGAATGTTCCGACGACAAAAAAACAAAGCATATACGACTAACAACAGACAATGTGCACAAGAAAGAAATGGGTATGTGTTTTGAGTTATATTAAGATAACCTTAAGATAATAACTTCTTCAAAACATGGTTTTGTAAACATAAGAACAAACTTAAGATAATAACTTCTTTAAAACATGGTTTTACAAACATAAGAACAAACTTTTATAAACTTCAATTCCTATACTTTTATAAAATCTTGATGGCCAACAAAATGGTGGTATGATATACTAGAATGATGAAGAATCTTGGTTAAATAATGCTATGTAAGTGGATGTATAGCATTTGAAGACAATGTTTTACAAAAGAAACATCTACTTTACATTCTTTCCTCAATCATTTGAATTAGTAACCACCAATTGAACTTTTACTTTATTTTAGGCCTATTAGTCAAATAGGAAGTTTGATTTAGGTCCAAAAAAATGCATACACACTTTTAGAAAAAGGCGAAAAGATAAAAGAGACTTTTTCAATCGACTAGCTAGTGTAAATAGGTGAGAGATCAAACTAAGGACGTCTAATGCACGTCTCGATTGTGATGCAGCCATCGCCTAACCGTGAGATTGGTAGAGTTGAGATTTGGACTTCATTTTAAATTAGTAATCCCTCTCTCATTAATTGGTTATATATTGAGTAGACTTGTATTGAGAGATTTGATTTGTAAATACTAATTACATTCAAGAGTAAGGTGGTTCAACACTTTTATTTTGAACAAAGAATATTGATTGTAATTCATGCTTTATCTTTGAAAAGGAAAAAAGCATAATAGGTTAATCTTTTGTCCGTCCTTGTAAAGAGAGAAGACTTCTTGGTTGATTTTAATTGTCTTTAACTGTAAAAATGAAAAGATAGATTCACTCCTCCTTGAAAAGGAAGAAGATTGGTTCAATCATTGTCCTTAGAAAGGGAGAAGACATGTTGATTCCTTGTCTTTGAGAAGGAAGAAGATAGTCTCATTCCTTGCCCTAAAAGAGAAAGTATAGGTTCATTCCCCTTTGAAAAGAAAGAAGATATGTAATCACAACCATCCTGGTGAGAAACTTCTAAAATAGGATCTCTTGCCTTGTTTTAAAACATAAGTCTTAATGGAGCAATTTTTTATTTTTGAATTATTATTATTATTTTTTTTTTTTGGGTAGAAGACTAAGGAGTAAATCGCTTGAACCACTATAAGCCTTGTGCGATTTCATAATGTCTTTTTTATTGCAATCCTATACTAGTCAAGATTAACATGCTATTAAACCATACTTGAAAACAAATTTAAAATTTTATCGAAAAACAATTAATACTTCTTTGTGTATGGACATGAATAAATTGTTGTGTATGGACAATTTTTATTGTGTACAAATCATCACCCATAAGTAATGCATCAGCCACCTCTACTACTCTCCACCTGCACACTTTCTGCCCGGTTTTACTTCACGCTGCTCATGTATCCTACTCAATCTTGGTTGTAAATGATTTTTATAAAGAAATAGAGGGAGTATCGACAGAGAGTAAGCATGAGCGTAGGAGTGAAAATGCGTGTAGCAGAGTGTGGGAGTGAACCTTTGACAAAGAAATAGGCTGATATCGTCAATTTTGACTGCTTACCCGGTGATTTTGACCAACGTTGGCTGATTCCATTTATTTGCCTGATTATCCTCAACTCACCTCGGTCATGTACCGATTACCGACTAATCAGCGACTACTCTACCGAGGAGGCCAAATTTTTAACACTGGTATGGATATGTACTCCATAAACATGCTAGACAACTCTCTTCTCATTCATCACATGTTTTCAACAAAAAAATTTAGATAATGACCACATACTGAAGTGAGAAACGAGACTTCGTCGCATAACTGGGAAGTTTAAAAGTTGTGTTTAAAGAAAGATAAATATATAAATCAACCTTCTTCCCAATCGATGCCATCATCATCATCTTCATCATCTCCTGAAGGGTCTGCAGCTTCAACATTTAAGTCAACCTTGAAAGTCTCGCCTACAAAAAGTCAAACAAGAAAGTGTCATTGACCAAAGAGAATTGCCACACTACTACAATTCAGTTTACTTAGACTCGTTTATGGTTGAAGACATCATTTTGGATTATAATTTACCTCTAACGGGTAAAACTGGTGAAGTTTAAAAGTTCGCTCATATAAAAACACGTTGAACAGTTCAAAAGTCACCAACAACGTATTCATAATACATAAAAACCTCCCAAATTGTGTTATTTCAGTATTCAAATTTATTATATGAGTCCACTTTTTATTCTGGAAGTTGAAAGTTTTGATTTTTTTCAAATTTCAACATCTCAAATGTAAATTTTCATTTAAGCGAAGATTTAAGCAGAAAAAAACACGACACTCAGAAGTTGAGTGCTGATTATGTGTACTCATAATTGTAACCAAGTCAAAATGGGAAAGGCTGACTTTGGTGACACGAGTACACGACCATTATGAATCGTGGCTCAAGAACAAACTCCACTATTTAACCATTGTACACATATTTTAGAAGATGTTTGTAAGGAAAAAGTAGCCTAAAATGTCTATTATAAATGTTTACAACCTCCTAAATATTTTTATTCCAAGGTTTTCGTAATAATAACCGACACATTATTTACTTGTAATTTTTCTTACAAAAATTGACCAAAAAAGGTGATAGTAGATCAACCCAACTCAAACATATTTTGAAACAGACTAAAGTTACAACCTGACACTAATCTTGCCATTAATCATCACCATTTGGAACGCATGGTGAACTAAGATCAGGTACGAAAATAAGAAAAATGAATATCTACCTGCAGTGGGAGTATCTTCCCATTCAACATCACCTTCTCCATCACTATCACGTTGGCGTTTTCTAGAACTCGAGGGGTCAACACCAGTGGAATCGTTATTGATTAATACATCCTGCTCCCTTTTCACAGTTTCTTCTTGTTCTTTTTGTCTCTGAAGTAGAGCAGCATAATATGCTTTGAAATACTCATCCTACAAGATATATATATACAATCGGGTGAGTTTTTAAAGAATAAGATTATCTTTTATTAAAAAGAACATAAGAAATCTGATTCTTGAACTAGCCTGAAGATTCTTTGCATCATCCTCTTGACTGATTGACTTTTTCTCATCTTTTAGATCCATAGATGCTGAAGGTCCCTCCATATTTGATTCTTGTTTTACACCCCCACGCTGCTCGCTTGTAAGGTTCATTCCTTCTTTGATCATCCATGGAGGCAAAACTTTCATTGGTGCGTTTTCGGTTTTTATCTCTCCTTTTTCCTCACCAGAGAATGCCACTTCCACCTGTATATAATCAAATCATTTGTTGTTATGTTTCTATTATTATATCATACACTTATGACGTAATTACAACATCACAGTTATGCAGTTCAGCCATGTTTCATCCCATATCCAAAACTACCCAGTAACTTCTTTAGATCCAATGAATGATTTGAGTTCCTAAACACTACACAAGCGTCGGGTTAGGATCACCTCAGAACTGCACATACAGTGAAACCACCCGCAAATTGGCATTTCGCAAGTGTGCAGTATTTACAAAAATGCCACCTAGTATTCGGGCTTATGTGAATTTAAGAGTGGCTCTCGCGTTTTCACCATATTTGCTGTTCTTAAGTGATCCTAACCCTACAAGCATATTTCTCATATACATACAAGCATGTATGCATACATACATATCAATCTGTGTGTGTGTTTAAATGAAAACGCAGGCAGGCACCTTAGTTTCTCCAAGAAATGGCATAGGTGTTCCTCCCTGTCCAGATCTAGAAGAATCATTGGCAGTAGGATCATTATTAGATCCACGTGCAACAGAATGTGCTCGAAGTTCCCATGCTTGAAGGGTTCCATAATCAGGGGCTTCCAAGTCTTTCACTCTACTAAGCTGATCTGTCAAAGGCTTCAGTTCTACCTGCATTTTTTTAAAAATTCTATCACCAAATAAAAATTAACAAGATTGAAATGAAAAACCATGAAGAAGAATAGAAGGTAGATGTTGCAACTAAACTGAAACCTAATTGGAAACTTTAGTAGACATTAGGGAGTGGTTTGGGTGGGCTTGGTGAAAGTGACTTTGTAATTGTGATATTAAGTAATCAAAATAATCAATTGTAATAAAACGTTCGATTGTTTAGTGCTTCTGTTGTTTGAACTAGTAATTATAATATCAAGATATTTGATTGTTTACAAATTCATATTATTATTAAAGAAATTTAAGGATATAATGACCAAACTAGGCTTTTGTAAACGAAGTAGATTGCTTACAGAACGGGAATACAAGTCTCTCAAATAATGTCAACACAGAGTATATACGTAAATATATCTTTCCTTATATAATTGCTTATGTTGCATCAGGTACTAAAGTGACTATCTAAAAGATTATTCGACGTTTAAACAATCGTATGATCATAAACCAAATTCGTTTATCCAAACAATAAAACCCCATTATAACAACTTGAAGTCAACATTTCCAAACTACAAATCTGAACACCCCCTAATCTAAGGTGGACAACCAATTCATTAAAGTGGATCAATATACCATCAACATTGACCCAACAATCCATATATTTACGAATCAATTCGTCAAATTATAAAATAAACATCCAACACACTGATTTTTTGTAGATAAAAAAATCTATTCCAACTTAATTTTAATATGAAAAAACATATTCCTAATAAACACACCTCCATCTTTTGAAGCAAATCCCTCAATTTTTCACGCCGCCTTCTTCTTGCATTATCATCACCATCACCAATATCTTGAGAAGCTAATTTATCACTCTCTGCAACTAATTCCGTGTTGCAACTCTCGCAATGAAACGAGTCATCTTCAAAAGAAATCAACCGAATTGCATCCAATGCATTATATCTGAAAAAAGTAAAAAAACAGAAAATAAAAAATTACTCGAATTCGACTGGTCATACATCCTTTTAGCTAGAAATAAAGAAACATAAACTAAAACCTTTTTCCACATTTAGGGCACACATATTCCTGCACCGTATTCTTGTTGTCTAATTCATCTTTCAACTTTTTCTTCATCCGATGCAGTCTATACCTCACTACGTCATGTATCTGCAAGAGATAGATAGTTTTTTTACGAAATTATTATAAAACCCGAAACTGAGGTCAGAATCAGATGACAGATGGATATTAATTGATAGAAAAGATAAACAAGTTTGACAGTAAAGAGGAAACCTGAGCATAATCAAGACAACAATAAGAGTGAGTATGCAGCTTAATCTTCTCTTCTTCTCTTCCAGTCAGATTATCAGCAGTAGCAGCAACTGCAGCACTAAAGGCTTTTGCACCCTTGGCAGTCTTTAAATAAACATAAATTTAAAAAAGGAAATAAGAATTGTTAGCATAAATTCCACTATATCGAAGAAATAGTCAAATAAGAAACTAACCTCTTTCCTATGGTCCCTGGTCACTAGCTTTTCTTCTTCAAAAAACCGCAAAGTTCGCCGTAGTTGTTTTAAATGCAACTTCAAATCTTTTGCTAAATCTTCTTCACGCACCCATTGACGTCTGTAATAGAAAACAACCATGTAGAATTAAGACAGCAAGAGAAACAAAGAAAATAAATATCTTAAATGATATATGGGATAAGTGAGAATAATGCTCCCTAATCATGGTACAGGTCCACAACTATTTTTAGATAGATATGCTAAAAGAAATACATTATTACTCTATTTATTGAAGAGACATTCCAAATAAGAGATAAAAAAGGATTTAATGTTGTTATTAGATTGCCATGCCTCTGTACAATGAAGAAACTAGGTTGTGAAACTGAAATATAATCAACAAACCAACACCTACCCATTTTCGTCAATATTTAATTAAATTTGACATCCTCAATGTACAATTGAAATGTTCAAACACCAAGGGATTATTTGTTTTTCTAAAAAACTTCTTAACACATCTTAATCTGAATCAATAAGAGGTTTTAAGATGTAAAGGCTGTTTGTTTTTTCTTTTCATTAAAATCTGAAAACCTCCTAAAAGGCTAAAACCCCTTAACAAATCAGAGATAAAGTTACCTCTTATAACCTCTTAATAAAGAGTGCAGACAGTTCTTCATGCACAAGGGCAACAATTTTCCCAAATAGCAAGTCAAAGCAAAAACTTAGAAAATTCCACAATATACCGTTTTCACATTCAAATCTTATATACAAATATACAATAAACATAATTGTTATTTTTAACACAACTGCGATGAAAAAGAAGAAACGGAAAACCTCGTCAGAGCATCAAGAACAACAACAGCGATTCCTCTGTTATCGCTCCTCCCTGATTTTGGTTGATTATCTCCTTTTGCAGTAATATCATCGTAAAATGCCCTCGCAGTCAACTTCACCAATCTAGATCAATAGTAATAATAGATTAATCGGACCCAAAACCGAACTCAAACAAATTGTTGCGCTCCAAATAAAAATAAGTAAACTAGGTATTTTACTTGTTAAATGGCTCGATACTCATTGTTTCAATAATCTGAATAGAAACAATCAACTAGGGTTTGATGGTTTAGCCGTTGAATCTGGTGATATGTTGAACTCAAGAGAGAATCCCAGCGATGATCAGGTGATTCAGTGTTATGAAGCTCACACTGCCATGGAACCTTGAAAGAATCACCCTGGCAAACAAATTAGTTTTCAAGAAAATGAATATGAGGTTTATCCCTATTTACACAATTACACTTGTTCACATAAAGAAAAAATCAAAAAAACAAATAAAAATCCCCTTTTAAACCGGACCAATCGGGCCAAAGTTCAAGCTAGAGTTTAACCCAGCAAAACTCATTCAACCCAAATAATTTCTAATGAGCTAAGCTAAGAGGGTAACAGAGTGACGCTGATTCATGATAGTAAAGATGAGAGAATAGTTTACTGTCAACTAGACAGAAACTGGGATATTGCATTAGTCGAGAGTAAGGCTTGAACAACCCAGACTTTAGTGACAAGGATCATACATGATTAAGAAGACTAATCCAAATTAATTATACTTGATTTCCTCTTTAAATTGGAAACTTATCTACTCATCGGCTCAGCCTTAACACATCTAAAATTAAAAAATGTTTTTTGTGATCAAGGAGGTGTTTGGGAATGAGTTCTCAAGATGATTTTTAAATTATTGAGTTTTTGAAATCACAAATAGCCAGTTATTCAGTTAATACTGTTTGGAAAATAATCAGTTATTCAGTTTTTTTGGAAATATAAACAAAATAATCATGTCGATTTGAACCCTAATGTGAACTGGCACCTCCTTTTTTTGAATCCTCAAATCGACATATGTTATATACAATAAGTGGAAGTCAAAAGCTGTTAGTTGTTAGGAAGTAGTTAGAGAGTTAGTTGATTACTTGTATAAAAGAGTACAGACTCATTCTTGTTATTCATTCGGTTCATTGTATCTGTAATAACTCTCTCATATATGAATACTACTACTTCCTAATTGCTTTCAACTTTTCTCTTCATTTCTTGAAGGTTCTGAGCATTGGGTTAAATCTTTCAATCCTCAATTGGATTCTGAGATTTTCATTCATAACAACATAATTGTTTTCTAAATGTCGTTATTACTCAATATTCAATAATGTTTCCAAAACGACATTATTAAACCCTAATGTCAAGAAAATCATGTCGCTTTGAATCCTAATGTAAACTATAATCTATTTTCTATTTCATCAAGCAATACAGTCAATAATGCCGATTTCAGAAACACCAACAAAATTTAAATCATGTCGATTTCAAGTAGTACAAACAAATAATCTGGTTAGAAAACAGCTTACAAAAGTGCTGGTCTGTTTGCAGGAAAAGTTGTGAATGTGTGTTTTTATACCAGAATCACAGATGTGTGTGTTTGAGGCGAGGAAGAGAAAGAACCTATGGCTAGGAAAGGGATAAGAAAATACCAATGTTACAATATAGTACCTGCGAATATGGAGGCGAGAGGGAGGAGATCAGCAAGAACAGTGATGATAGGAGAGCTCGAACGCCGACTATGCTACACGGTGGACATTGACGCTGGCAGAGGAGACGTCCAGGCGAGATTAGAGGATGCAGCAATGGGCTTAGGTACCGTTTGTTTTTTAAGAGGTTTCGTGCTGAATCTGAATATCACGTCTCTGAACAACAAGAAAAGAGGTGTTTCAGAGGTCTGAATATGTTTATACATGTTTTGTTGTTTGTTTTCACAAAAGGTCTGAATGTAAGTAAGTAGCTGTTATCGACCATGGCACTACTTAACATCACAAAACTTTACTGTGATGGCAAATCGGCATACATACATAGGGAAGCAAGTAACAATTCCACTGTAATCATTCATCAATGTTACTGTAACGGCAAAGGCGAGTAAAGAACCAAAAATCTGAGTGAAATTTTTTATTACGCCCTGTTTAAGGAGGAGAGGAAAGGAAAAGAAAGGATTTCCTTTCCTTCCATCCCATTGAGAGGATAGTTTTGACAAAATAACCCTACATTCCCCCTCCAAACCGCTCCATTTCCTTTCCTTTCCTTCCCAAAGTAAAACTCAAGAACACCTTTTTAAAGCTTTCCTTCCAAATCCTTTCCTTTCCGGCGTTAATTGATCGATTACAAAAAACATGGCGGATGCGAGTAGACATCCATTTGAGTAAAATTTATGAATCGATCAAATATGACTAGGGCAGCGGTGAGCAAACATCAAGTAGGCACAATTAGATACAACTAGGGCACAAACATTACCAATTGAAGAGAGCAAGAAATACTCTCCATAATAGAAGAACGAATGGAACGGAGATGAAGTAGTTGTGAAGGAGGAGGAGGAATACTTACGACCGATTGCAGTGCGGCGGCAGGCGGGGACCGCGAGTACGGCGGCGATGGTTAGAAACAGAAGGGTACGGTGACGAAGCAGTGACGGTCGGAAACGGAAAGTACCATCGGAAAGGGAAAGATGGATATCACGGATTCACGGTTTCTAATTCGGATACGTAAATGAACTGTAACACTTTTATGGTTTAGAAAGAACCCTTAAAAAGTAGTGTTCTTGACTTTTATTCAAAGAAACAAAAAAGGAAATAGAGGAATTTATAATTATATATATATATGGTTGCCGATGAGTATAACCGTCAATTTATCATTTTCATTCTCAGCCATTGGATCGTATTCATTTTTAATCTCAACCATTTAAAGTCTTGAATTTAGTCGGCCATTAGATCATACTCTCATACAATCTGGACCATTGATTATGAACATAAAACTGCTATATGAAAAAAAACGTGTTGAATCGAGCAGTTAAACAAAAACTGCCAACCTTAGTGGGGTAGTTTTTTGGGGCCACAACCTATCTCCCACCCTTATCTATCTCCACAACCCTCTATTTCCCCATGCCACCACCATTGATGCTTCTCCTAAACACCTCCTCGCATCACAACATACACACAAATGCACACCTCCGGTCACCCCAGATCTATCTCCTTTCTTCTTCTCTCAGACATCTCTCCTTTCTCTCTCAGATGTGTTCGATCAAACACGGTGGTGGTATGAATGCCAGATAGAGAAACCCCTTAGATCTAACCAAGATCTAAACAAAGATGACAAAAAGAGAGAAGATGATGGGTCAATCGGTGATT
>JAUEJL010076701.1:0-27822 GCA_032274825.1 Drosophyllum lusitanicum | reverse complement strand
ACTCACCTCTGTCCTCAATCGCACTTGCTCAGTTGTTTAATGTCACTGAGTCTTCGCAGTTCCTGAGAACACAACAATACTGAAATTAGTCTCAGATTCACAAATATATATATATATTCACATATATTTATATCTCAAAATGTTCATAAACAACTTGTTATATTCACACTTGATATACACAATACAAGCAACATGAACAATTAACCAACAAAAGCTCCATGCTGAAAAATCTCTGGTCACGCTGCGACCAAATACTCTATCGTGTCGCGACGTACAAAAGTCGGATTGGGAAAGGTCAGATCACCCATCCGAAAGTCGGACCAAAAGGTCGGATCGTCCAAAAGTCATACGACTAACAAAACTCGCATGCCAAAAGTCTGATCAAATCGAGGTCGCTTCGCGTCGCAATCTGGTAATTTCCAGTTTATCTTCTTCCTGTTTCAACTTTCAGCCGACTTACACACCACATAAATTATATCCAACATCTAATTTCTATCGAAAACACTTCTAGAACTCATACAAACTTCATATATTATATATACAATCATCAAAATTACCTCAAATCCAAGTAAAACATAAAAACCAACAAAACCCACTTGGTAAGTTTCTTCATAAACTTCCATAGCTTCTTTCATGGTGTTCATGAGTTTTAAGCATGCAAATCCAGTAAAAACAAAGCAAAAACTTACATGAATCAATACATAAACATGCACCAACCTTAAGCTTGAATTATAAAATACCAAATTTTCTTCTTTACAATTTCAAGTTTCTTGTTCTTCTTGTTCTTCGGAGCATAAACACCCACATACACTTTCAGATAACTCAAAATGAAGAGGTGCATGTATATGACTCATCATATACAACTCATACACACATACACATATAATTAAATATTCAAGCATGAGGTGGCTTGACTTTAATTCATCATACAAACATATTCACATATATTCATACAAACATACTCACATTCAACTAGAACTGTTTTTCATACGAGAACTGCGAGAACCGATCTTAGTCATTCAAGTGGTAAGTGGAATTAATGGATGAAAAGCGTGGGGGGATTGAGTGTGGCAGGGTGGATGTAAGAAATTCATGGGTGGGCAATCCAATTGAAGGGGAGGGAATTAGACGGCTAAGATTGGTTCTCGCGGTTCTCGTACGAAAAACATTTCTCGTTTCAACCCTCCCCTATATATATGTGTGTGTGTGTGTGCGCGCGCGCGCGCACGCGCCCGCAAAGAATGCATACAGCTCCATCTAATTGTATCTTACTTAAGGCCGCATTTGTTTCTCAAAATTCGAAGGAATGGATTAAAATCAAATTCCGTGTTATATTGCGTTTGGTAAACATGTTTTTGAATGAAATCTCATTTGTTGGAATGTTTACATTCCCTCAAGTAATGGAAACAGGACCGGTCCATTTTTTGGGCCCTGAGCGAAAACTTAAAAAGAAACCCCCTAAACTAAATTTCTTAGGATGCATGATTTAGGCTAAAACACAATCAAAGTCTCACAAATCAGAGAGTAAAGTCTAATACACAAATTCAGTCTCACAAAATCACAGATTCACAAGTGATAGATACACTCACTTAGTCAGTTAATTACTTAATTCATTATCAGAGAGTAATTATACAATTAGAAAATCAAACAAAAAGTATAAGGTAAAGGAATAAAGAAAGTTTGTGGTAAAGGATTTCCAGATTCTGAATTTCCAATTCAGACTTCAGATTTGATTTTCGTTATTATCAAGCAACCGAGCAAGAAACCCTATTCCATAAACAAACTTTTTGTTATTTAGAGATTTAGAGTGTGATTTTGATTCACCATGTGCAAATAGGGATTACGAAACTAAGGAATAACTCAAGAATATAAAGTCAGAAACTTACAGGAGTTGCCCGAGTTGAGGCCTTGTATTCGAGTATTCGACTGGCACTGATGTAACGTACTGATATTGATTCACAATCGGTCAATCGCCAATAAGAATCACTGAATCGATGTAGAAAGTTTCTATTTTTAACTTTTGATGATTGAAGGGATGAATGGAAGTCGGGATTTAGGAAGAACTTAACAACTTGCAGTCTCGATGGGGGTTTGATGATTTATTTCATTTTGGCTTTCCGATGACCGATGGGAATTCAAGATTGAAGACGAATCGACTTCTCGATATCTGTATCCTTCACATTTCCGAGGTGTCGATTCCTTTTCCTTTTTCAAGCCAATCGTCGTCTGCAAGAGGTGGAGAGGAGAGAGCCGATTTTACTTCTCGACTCTTGGGTTCTTGGTTTGCAAGTCTGGCATCTTATCTAAAGACCTGAATGGGCTTTTAAAAAATTTATTGGGCTTACGGCATTACATATATATAGGCTAACTATTACTATTGGCCCCGTAAAAGTTGTGGGCCCTGGGCGGTTGCCCTTGTGGCCCAGGCTCAGGGCCGGCCCGGAATAGAAAGTCAATTCTATAGGTAGACCAGATGAAATTTAAATCAATTCTATTCATTCGAATTCTGCGAAAGAAACAGGACCTATGTCCCAAAAATTCGAAAAACACGTCCCTAATTAGACATAAACTAACGAACATGCGATGATTGTATCGTCAACATTATCGACTATAGGCAATTCTCAAACCTCCTCTAATGCTTATGCTTTGATTTCGATAGCCTTATTATTGTTTCGACCACACTTACTTTGCTTCTGATTATATAAATAGCCATTCTACTACTCCGCGAAGATCCTTCATAGAATTAAAATTGTCAATAATAAGTAAACATACACAAAAAAAGGAATTAGATAAAAATTAACTAAAAAACAAGGCTGCGTTTATTAGGGAAAAATGGGTAAATTACACGAAAGTACAACAAACTATGTTAATATTATCATTGTATGTAATCAACTCTATTTTATACCTAAAAATACACACAACTTACAATTTGGTTCATTGTATGCAAGTTTCCTATGACAATAGGTAACTTACAGGTAACATGTCCAAAAATAAAATAACTTTGTTACCTAAAAATACAAAAAACTTTCAAATTTTGTTCATTGTATACAATTGATAACCAGTAACATGGTAATCAGGTTACCAATTGTATACAATTGGTAACAAAATTTGTAAATTGTATGTATTTTTAAGTGCAAAATAAAGTTAATTGCATACAATAACAATATCAACAAAGTTTTTTTTATATTTTCGCACGTTTTACTCAAAAAAAATCTGCTTTTAGTCTAATGTTTTCATCAGAGCCCTACAATCACTTGCACGTGTAAGATATGGATGGTTTGCTAGAAACTTGCCCTTTTCATTAAAATGATATAAAAATGACAAATTGTGACATTTTTATTTAAAGTTAAGTAAATCATAGACTAAAAAAATTAATATTAATGATATTAAAAACATAATTTTTTATTTTAGTATATAGTATGACTCTACCATTTCCTACTTTTCTTTTCTTTAATTTCTTTTTTTTAAGTTCACTTGATAAATATTTTATATTTTTTAAAAAACTATTTAGTGGACTATGAGTCAGTTAGTTAAAGCACTTTTAATTATATGGATGTTTATTTCTTACAAATTTCACATGTTGGAATGGGAGAATATAATATTTAATCACGTTAACATTTGTATATACAATTATTGCATATAAAACTAATATGATAAATATCTGAAACTTTATGTCTTTTAGCTGTACTATACAGATATCAACCGTAACGAGTGTTCTAAATGACAAAGTCTCGAGAGGAATGGTTTCTTACTTTTCATTCTTCTCAAAATTTCATATTCGTCGCAAAATTTCGGCTATTTTAGACAAATAGAAACTGGTTGACAAGCAATAACATAAAATGCACGTTACGGTGGAAAAATATGAGGTGTTATTTAGAGGAAGTCTGAAAATCTTCTCTCATCGGTTTTTTATTTTTTACTTTATTTTTTTAACAAAGCTGATGAAAAAATAAATACCTAATATTTTCTTTAAAAGTCTCTTTGGAAACATTTTCTGAAAAACAAAAATAGTTTCCACAGATGAACACAATTTTATCTTCCTTGAAAATCATAAGTAATATATTAGTTTGTAAGTTCCATCTTTTTGAAAATTAGGTAATAATTATTCACAAGTGCTTTGGTTAGTGATATTAGCCATAAGTAAAAGACAATGCCAGTAAACAATAATGGGTAAAGTGTGTAAAAATATAACTAACTATGCCAAAAATTGTCATTGTATGCAACCATCTTCATTTATATATACCTAAAAATACGATCTTTTTTTTAAAAATTGGTACATTGTAGGCAAAGAACCTCCGACAGCCGGTTACCCCTAATTAGATATCGGTTACCTTAATTTATAAAAAAATGTTTGTAACTTATTTGCCCTCCAAATCAGATTGAAGGTATTGCCTTCTTCATTTTCGACACAAATGAGCTCTTCTCCATCTTCGTCAATGGTGAGAAGGAATGAAGATGTGGTTTGTGACCGTGGTGACAAGATGCACGCGCAAACCTCATGCACAATCACTAATCCAGGAAGAAGAATTTAAGCTAGCCTAACTATGTAAATCATTAGTTGAGCACTAATCTTGTTAAACTGTTAATGATTCCTCTCTCATTGATGTTTGATTTATGCCCTTACATCTGTCATAACAATCTCATTTTCAGCAACTACTTTATTATCAGCTCTATCTAAATACATACTCAAATTGTCACCAAAATGATCTAAATACATTGTAAAGCCAATGTAACCACTATCAACAAGATCAAATAACAATGTTGAGCCATTCTCATTCTCCATTTTTACCAATCTAACCCTACTCTCCAAAGAATTACCAGGAAGCAAGTAGTATATACCTTGTATCTAAAAATGAGTTTCATATATGTTTTCATACAAAACTCATTTTTAGAGTAACAAAAATCGATTACAAAGTAGCAAATGTATGACATCGTATATAAACATGATAAAAACGCTTTACTTGAAACTCAAAAAACCATCATTTTGACACAATTGACGTAACTGTTATCACCGAAAAACCATAAATAAACCCTAAAATCAACAAATATATGATGAACACATACCTTGAAAGACTTGTAGAATCACTTTTAACACTAATCTCACAGTCTTTGGAAGTTATGCGGTCTCATGTACAAAGGATTTTTTTTAATGAGAGGATGATAAAATAAGGAGAGGTAACATGATGTTTAGGTAAGTTGGCTACCTACAATGTACCAATTTCTAAAAAAATTGTATTTTTAAGGATAAAATAAAGATAGTTACATACAATGGCGATTTTAACATAGTTAGTTGTATTTTCACATACTTTTCCTGATAATAATTATTAATTACCATTATTTAGACCTTATTTCTCTAAATCACACCAATCAATTACAGTTTTTAATACATTTCACACTCTCGTCACTAAGGAGTCCATTTAGAGTGAGATGAGGTTAAAAGGGTATGTGGTATTACCACTTGAATGGTGCGAAGAGGTGCCACTTTATGGCTAAGTGATGGTGAAGTTCGAGGGGTGAATTACCACACCAGAGATGACTAAGTGATAATTTTTTATGAGTCCAAAGTCACCATTTATCTCTTTATTTTTATTTTCTTTATATAACTTTTTATTGGTTAATGAGTACTTAGTGGGTCCTAAAATTTAATGTGATAAAAAATAACCACTTCATGGCTAAGTGATAAGCTGAGTGACAGGAGAGAAAAACTACCGTGACAATTTGCCACTACTAACACTCTTATACACACAAGTAGATCCAAACAGACACATCAACAATTATTCCCTTTGGTTGTACCTTGTTTTTCCTTTACCTAAAAAAGAGGACTAATTGTTAAATTAAATGACATTAATAAGGACGAATATTTTTGACTTTTGGTGTTAACCAACTTTGACTTATCCATGAGTAGGCCGATTACATGCCGTTAAACCTTCCGACACCATTCATGATTTTTGACTTTTTTAAATCTGAAAAGAATAATATCAATTAAAATATTATTTAAAATCTAATAAATTAAATAATAACCAATTATATTATAAGACATATAACCGTCACTGGGTATATACTTAAAATGTGTCTCTAAATGCAAATTTACTTGCTGTTGGCTGAATTTTTAGTCTTGTCAAATAACTGCTGGTTGCTTACCGATCGACGATCTCTAGACATCCGAATTGCAAAGGTGAAACGCACAAATCGAGTGAGAAGAATCTAAAAACAGACTTTTAAATAACCATCTTCCGTTCCCACTAGAAAAAGGCGTGAAAACGGAAGAATTGTTATATTGGATAACACAGACATGTTCCTTGATTCACGATCAGCCATGTAGAGGTATTGTGGTGTGATTCGATGTTGCCCATCCTGTGTCACATGAAAGATTCTATGAGCCAACAATAGAAGTTGTACAAAAGTATTCCAAGAAAAGTTATAACAACTTAAATATTACTTTCTGCGCACAAATTTTTTTTAAATTATAAAATTAAAACGTTGAGACAAAAAGTATTTCGGGTCAACATAACATGACCCGGACCAAAAAACTACTCGTTTACCCGTTAGCCAACCTGTCCAGCTTGCCCATTGAATCAGTACAAATATAGGGAATGTTGGAATCATAGAAGACAAAAACACGAGAAGGGTTGCATAATAAATGTGTCTACAGCAAACATTAAAAAAGTGTAGGCTTGGTGACAAGTGACAACTCAATGAAACTACAAAATTTAGAAAATCTTGAAAACATGGATTAAATACAATTTGTTGAGTAGAAACTCCTAATTAAAATCTAAATGTAACCAAGGCTAACCCCATTTGTGATATTTCTCTACAACCTGGTATCTTCATACATATCTTTTTAGTTTCCTTAAGATTAGAGATTTCATAAGCATGTGGTTACTTGATAAAAATTAAGATCAGTCAAAACTTTTATCATCTGTTTGACTATGCAATGATTGGATGGTAAAAAAAACAAAAAAGAAATATTCAAGAACACTTACCTGTTGAGATAAGGATGAGAGTCCAATCTTACTTCTGGATATCGAAATAACATCTTGTCCCCACACAGAAAAACCAGATACACCATCGGTGTGACCTCTGAATAGAATTAATGGTGATGCCGAATTCCTGCAGAAACGCACATAAGACATATGTCAAATGTTTATTATTTTTAAATGGAAAAAAGAAACTAATAGTGATAATTATAATCCAAAATTACTTTCTGAGGTCCCAAACTCGCAGAGTCTTGTCAAGTGAGCTAGAAACAAGCAAATGATCCTCCGGAGCAGCTAGCTGCAGGAATTCAGATCCAGATTGATTATTGTAAGAATACTGAATTTGGCTCATTGGTAAGAAACCGCACCTTTGTTACATATCCATCATGAGCCTGCCACGAGGTAATTAAATCTCCACTTCGCATGTCAAGCAACCTGCAGTGACCAGAACCTAGTCCAGCTGCAATCCAAGATGGTGAGGTGGCAGCTCCATTAGCTTGCATCTTTGTAGAAGCACATGAGCATATGGAGGAAACTAGAGAAGGAAAACTCGACTCAAAAGAATCACTTTTCCATAAGTGAAGTTTTTGACCTTCCTCGATGTCAATGAATCTGAATACAAAAAAAATAGGGAAAAATAAAAAATATATAAATTTGTTTGCTACGTGTTAATGTTGTCATAAAAGTACAGGTGCAAAATAAGGTGAATTTTTAGTACAGGTCGCAGATCGGAACTGTAAATTTGTTTAATAGAAAATTTTAAAGAACTAATTATAACTACAATAATAATGAAAAGAAGCGCTGATTTACCTGAGAGAACCATTTCCGGTACCTGCCACAAGCCGATTTACAGTTTCCAGGTGATGCATACAGGTATACATACTCCCATCATATGTGCTACTCAAAATCCCACTACCAAGTGAGCCAAAATCAAGTATATTAGCCTGATCAGAATGCATCCTTGATGCAGAAATTATGGAGCTCCCATATTGTGCAGAATTCCCTGAATTTTCAGCAATAACAGATATCTTTTTTCCTGATTGGCTATTCCAAACATGAATAGTACCATCACAAGAGGCTGTTCTTTCAGAGGCCGGTATGACACATATGTCATTCACAACCTAACCAAGATAAAGAGTAATATTAACCTTAAATGAACCTAAAACCTACAACAAATTGACCTTGAAAAATAAGAAAAATAAAAAAATTAACCTCTTCATGGCCATCGTATCCGGATGAACAAGTGATTCTTGATAAATCCCACTTCTGAACAGATCCCTTAAACCCTGGACCAACTCCGGCTGTAAAAAAAGTAGATTCATCTTGGCAAACAGCAAATGATCTGAGTGCTCCATGGTGGGCCCGGACGGATTGTATTACAGAGGCACTAATTTTCCATGGAATTTCACTACTTGAAGCCCCAACACGACCTAAAAAATCGGGTCCATCCCAGCTCGGTGCATGACTCGGAAACCAATGCCAAGGTTCTTGCTCTTTAGACATTGAAGACAATGTCACACGCTTATGTGGCATTGAGTTTTTGGCACCTTTATCTCCTTGTGATTGTGGTACCGACCATCCAAACCCATGAAGCAACATTTTCGAAGGATTATAATCAGAAGTTGGGTTCTTGCTGTAACTTGCTCTTCTTAAATTTAGATTCTCCACACCACCACGAGAAGATTCCTCTGTGTGCTCCCACTAAAACAAGACAGTGATAAATGACGAACGGCACTGTAATTTGTAATCATAAAAAGAATATGCATGGAAAATATCCCACCTTCCAATTATGATTCCATAGAAGATACTGTTCAAGAATCAACCATGTGGTACAACACTGACGAAGTGTCTCGATTCCAAGAAGAGATGCAAAAGGTGGATACAAAAGCAATCTGTAAAGTAAAAAAATATAATCACTCAAAATATTGTAGAACATAAGCGAAAAGAATTCCTGTGTAAGGAGAGAGAAAAAACCTACACAAGATCCATTCGGTTTTCTATTTGTTCATCCTCGACTTTGTTTTTAGGAACTTTTAAGCTTCCAGAACCACGACCACTGCGAGTTTCTTCAGAAAAGGCAAGTTTTTCAAAGAGTTCTTTAAGTTTAGGCATTACATACAATGATGTTAATTCTGGCCCTATCTGCTGGGAAATTGCAACAAGACTTGTAGCACCAACCTAGAAAACAAAGAGCCATGTTTTTAATTGATTACAGTTTATTCACGAATAATAGCCACTAAATTGTGTAAATATATAGAACTGAGAAACATTAAAGCACCTGAAGTGAAGGGATTCCCAAATTGGATGTCATGAGAAGCTGAATATACAGGCAACCTCCATCCTGGTAAATTTCACTCAGTTAAAAGTCGCAGTCATTATATGTTTATATACATACACACACACACACACACATATAGGGAGAAGTTCATTTGAGAACCGTTCTTATTGCGAGCACCGCAAGTACCATTTTTAACCACCATTAATCCTCATTAATAGGGGTATCTTGGTCTTATGTATATTTTCCCAAACGTGAATTGCATCCGGTTGGGCCATCATTAAAGAGCGACGCTTGATTTTTCCAAAATACCCCTCATTAATGCATCATTAATGAGCCGTCATTATTATTGGCCATGATTTATTTTAATCAAGGGCCAAGGTTGGTTCTCGTGTTACTCGCAATAACGGTTCTCTAATGAACCCTCCATATATATAGAGGAGGGTTCAAATGAGAACTGTTTTTTTGTGAACTGCGAGAACCAATCTTAGCACTTGATTAAAATTAATCAATGGCTAAGAAATTTTGGCGGCTCACTAATGATTCATTAATGACGGATTTTTTTGGAAAATCAAGCCTCGCAAATTAATGACGGCTCACCCGGACGCAATTCATGGTTGGGTAAATATATAAATTACCAAAATACCCCTATTAATGAGTCATTAATCGTGTTAAAAACAGTTATCGCAGTTCTCGTACGAAAAACAGTTCTCGTTTGAACTTTTGCCTACACACATATATATATATATAATGTTTTGTGATCCGTTACAAACCCGAAAAAAATTGGTGACAGAGCTTTTTCGATCAAAAAATCATAAAAACATGCTAACGAACATGCAACGTGAATTTCTTAGATGTTTTTATCATTTTAGTAAAATAAGAGGTTTTTATATACACGCTAGTATACACTTTATATTCATATGAAGTATGTAAAGGGTTGTGACATGAATTTTAATATGTGAGCTCATTTTATGATTGTGTATATCAATATTACTATGAGATTACGAAATAGCAAAAATTGAAATTAATGTTAACGACTCCATCACCATCATTTTGTCATCCTTTTTTCTTCTCGTTATCGTTTCATTGTAGTTTTTAATGACTATAAACATATACATTAAGGTGTATGATTAAATAGTTAGACTTGTAATTTTGATACAAATGACTATCTTGTGAGTGTGCCCATTATAAAAAATGTATTTGTATATAAACTTAACAGCTCAACTCCAGCACTTTCGTAAACGGTTAACATTTTCATACGCAATATAGTGACATAATAAACGATTTATTATATATATATATGGAGGGAGGTTCATGCGAAAAGTGTTTTATTTGCGAAAAGTGCGAGAAGCAATTTAGACCATAAGATGATTAAATCAACGGACAATATTTATTGTGGCAGTTTAGTAAATAATTTGAAATTTCATGGTAATTAAAAAATAAATTAAAGGATAAAAATGTCATTTTGTAAATTAAAAAAATAAAACCATATTAATTACTCCCTGTTATCGACTCTTTTTTCCTCACTCCTCCCTTACCATAAATCTCTCTCAAAGTCATCCCTTTTTAAAAAAACCCTATAACAGTTATTCCCTACTCTCTCTCAAAATGTCGCCGCCGTTCAACCTCCTACCACTCGCCGTTCACCCGAACACCATCGTCATCGGCCGTTGTTCAAGCCACCACCACCGATCTGAATCGAAAACCCATATCTGAACCGACGTCCTCCGTTGACAACCACCTCCGATCTAAACCAATGTCCTCCATTGACAACCACCTCCGATATGAAACGTAACAGATTTGAACCGACATCCTCCACCGCAACACACCTAGGTCCTCGTCTTCGATTTGAACCGTAGATCTGAACCGCCATCGTCCGCAACAGACCTAACCTCTACCGTTGTCGCCCGCAACAGACCCACCCTCCACCGGATTTGAACCGCCATCAAGAACCCTACCACCGATATGTCTGCAAACCTTGATCTGAACTTGGTTCTTACTGGTTTGTTGCATTTTGATAGTAATGTTTCATTTTCTTCTTCTTTTTCTCGATCTAACTTCTCTGTTTCTTCATTGATATGAAGATGCACCAGTTATAAGTTTTATGTTAATTAGTTGTTTTGTGATAGATTTACCTTTTTTTAATGTATGGTTATTTTGGTATATAGTTTTGTTCATGAGTGAATATGTACCCCAACAACACAAGTTTGCAGGTTTTTTATTAGTTTATTAATGAATTTTTAAATAAATTCGTAGTGTGATTTGTGTAGTTTCTTTTGATTATTAGGTTATTATTGTTTTTTTATGTTGTGGTTGTTTATTAGTGAAGGTGGCTTTGGCTGAAAATTTTAGTTTTTTTAATTATTATAAACAATTCTTGTGACTTATTATCAGAGTAAACAGTAAATAAATTTTTTACTCCATTTCAATAATTCATTGATAAACAGTTGTATAAGTAATAAAACAACTGTGTTGGTATTTCATGTTTTTTGGGTTGATCATTGTTGAACGTAAGTACAATTTGTTAATGAACACCGGAAAAAAGAACTATAAAAAATATGGTATTTTGCATAACGAAATTTTTTATTAATGAACAAAAATTGTAGATTAGGAAAACAGGATTTTGTTTATTAACGAATGAAACTTTTATGTAGATTTGAGTTTTCTTTATATATGTTCAATAGTGAATTCAGTCATTTTGGACATTTTGATAATTGGTTTTTGTCATACGATCATCATTGAATAAAAGAATTCTTATTTCTAGGCTTTTTATTTTTTAGGTTGTTCATTCTTGAATAAAAGAATAAATTTATGGTTGAAAACAAATAATAATTGTAATTTTCAGAATTAAAAGATAAGAAAATTGTACTAAAATATTATGATTCATTAATGAACAGTTGAATATATGAATAAATTTTTGAAACAAAGAACCTATTTAGAAAATAAAAAAACAAAAAAATAAACAAAATCTAGAAAAAATCTAACTAGAGAGAGAAACTAATTAGAGAGAGAAAAATTAATTAGAAATAGAAGAGAGAAAACTTTATTGTTTACTATTTTACCTTTTTGAATTAAATAATAATATTAATTATTATTAATGTGAACCACATGATCAAAATCCAATCAATGGCTAAAACTGCTTTTCGCACTTTTCGCATGAACCTTCCTATATATATATATATATATATATATATATATATCATTTGAGAATCGCTCTTAATGCGAGTATCGTAAGAACCAATTTTGACACCTGATTAAAATAAATCAACGACCAATAAAAATAACAGCTCATTAATGACAATAATATGTAAAAGACCAAAATACCCTTATTAATGAGTCATTAATGATGATTACAAATGGTACCCGCGGTACTCACATTAAGAATGATTTTGAAATAAACTTTTTCATATACACACAATAAATAATTTAAATGTAAGATAAAGAAGTTCATAAACAAATTTTTCTGTACCAATTTTCACCAAAAAGACTGGCGAAGGTAGAGAATAAATGGCTAAAGCAATAGATAATGATGAAGTAAAAACTCATAAAACCGCACTGTATTCCTATTTTTGGTTCGTACTTGGTTCCAGCATTAAACGGTTATTTGGAATTCGGTATTTTCAGGATCGGTATCATCATTTCTAGGAAAATTCGATACAAATCACCTGATTTGGTTAAACTTTAAACAATCATAACTATCTCATACGTACTCGATTTTTAATGATTTTTCTTCTTTGTGTTCTTTGTTGTGTTAATTTCACCATAGAATAAAAAAATCTTAATGTTTCGCTACACTTTAATATGATTTATGTGGCCTCAAACATTGACCGCTGATGCTGTTAAAAATTTGGTATCATAAAAAACGTTACTGATACTAGTGTCGGGACTGAACCAACACCAGTACACCACTACCTATTATTTGGTTTTTGGATTAGTTCAAGATTCAATACTTTCGGTTCAATGTCGGTACTGTCTTAAACTCGCCCCTTGACGTGAGTTGCGAGTCAACGCCCCCTATCATTTATTAAGGAAGTATATATCGGGTATACAAGTTTATTGTTTACTTAAAGGATCTCCATTGCAAGTCTAATAGTGAAGGGCCTTAAAAAGCATTGATGATATGTTAAGGGATGATTCTTGTAAATCGTAGTAAAATTAAAAAAACACACCGACCCAAATAGGTTTCCATCAAATTGTACACTTTCACACACATCCTCCCCAAATAACAAAAGATCAACTCTCCTTCGCTCTCGCCCTGACTATAGCGGTTGTAGGGCTTCTCTGACGTCTTTGTATCCACCAACGGCGCAGATCATCATCGCCGTGCGCCGTCTTTCATAATCGGAGGTAACTTATTCCATCTTATTCATGGTCAACTTGATCGTGTTTCCCAATCAAATTTCTTAACATTGAAGCCCTAACGATAGACAGGCGACACTGATTGATCTATATACCGTGTGCATTTATAGCTGTATCTATTATTTTTCATCTCGATCACAGTCTTTTTATTGTGATTTTATTCATTATCAGATAGGTTCAGAGGGCGTTCTAAGGTTTTGATCTTCTATCCGTCTTCACTGAGAGATCTGCTGAACAGAGCCTGTGTGTGTACGTGCACCTGATTTTTTGTGTGGAGGAGATTGAAACCTAGGGCTAGGGTTTTGATGCTTTGTTGCGAATTGAGAACAAGGTTTGCGGGTTGGATTATTCGATTATGGCCAACAACCATGGCGGTTCTGGATCCAAGTTTGTGTCTGTAAATTTAAATAAATTATATGGGCAGCCTTCTCATCATAATTATCCACCTCATAGTGGCTCTTATGGACCGGGTGTTGGGACTAACCGTGCCCGACCTGGTGGGCATGCGGGAGGTGGGATGGTTGTTCTTTCTCGAAACCGTCCTTTGCAGAAGGCTGTGCCGAAATTATCTGTTCCACCCCCCTTGAACCTGCCTTCGCTGAGAAAAGAATATGAGAAAATTGATTCATCAGGGGCAGGGGGTGGGTTGGCAGGGGGTGCTGGTTCAGGGAGTGGTTCAAGACCAACTTCTTCAGGTATGGGGTGGACGAAACCTGGAAATGTTGCCTTGCAGGATAAAGAAGTTAGTAGTGACACCCAGCTTTCAGAGAGTGTGAATTATACTGAAGGTGCACCTACCAAGGGAAGTGGCACTTATATGCCTCCTTCAGCTAGGTTTGGTGGGGGGCTTGGGCATGGAGATTTGGGTTCAGCTCCTCACTCAAATGTAGCTTCTCTAGAGAGAGCTATGGTATTGAGGGGTGAAGATTTTCCATCTTTACGGGCTGCTTTGCCTCCCTCAACCGGGCCTGCACATAAACAAAAGGAAGGATCTTTCCAAAAGCTGAAGCAATTAGTTAGTGAGGAGTCATCCAATGATCTAAGAAACAATTCTCATTTCAACTCACCAGCTCACATCCAATCATCCCGTCGCGTTGTGAACGATGTGAATGAAAATAGCAGGCAGAGTGCGAGACCAAGTAGTGCACATGTGGATCATGCTCAGAAGCAAGAAGACCCTCTGCCACTCGTATGGTTGAATCCAAGGTCTGATTGGGCTGATGATGAGCGTGATACAGGCTACGGTTTTGCAGGCAGGACTGGCAGAGATCAAGAGTTGCAGAAAAGTGAAACATACTGGGATAGAGATTTTGATGTGCCAAGAAGCAACATTTTGCCTCACAAACTACCTAGTAATCTGTCTGAAAGGCGTGGTCAACCTGTTCCTAACATTGCAAAGGGTTATACTTCTGAAATCCTAAAAGCCGATCCTTACCGGAGAGAGATAAATTTGCATAGCAGGGAAGACAGAGAAAGCAACTCTTGGAGGAATTCTTCTACTCACAAAGATAGGCCTACCGGTTTGCATGCTATACATGAAGGAAAGAGTGTCAACAGTAAATCTTTCGGAGACAATGCTAACCATGGTGTGGTGACAGAAAACCGCGACCTCACATATGTGAGGAGGGATACAGGGCAGGGGAGGCAAGGGGGACAGAGGCTCTGGAATCACATGTTAGAATCCTCCAGATACAGAAATGAAGCTTACCAGAATTCTGCAGGGTCAAAATCAACTTTTCCTGTAGGTGGTAAGGGGCTTCCCATGAATGACCCAGTGTTGAATTTTGGCAGGGAGAAGTCTTTGTTTTCAAAGAGTGAACGAACTTACCTTGACGATCCTTATCAGAAAGACTTCAGTTCCAGTGTTTATGATGAAAGGGATCCATTTACTGGGAACCTAGTTGGAGTGGTTAAGAGGAAGAAAGAGGTGATTAAACAGACCGACTTTCATGATCCTGTTAGGGAGTCCTTCGAGGCTGAACTCGAGAAAGTCCAGAAGATGCAAGAGATGGAACGACAGAGAATTGTGGAAGAACAAGAAAGAGCTTTGGAGCAAGCACGAAGAGAGGATGAAGAGAGACGGAAGGCAATTATGGAGGAAGAAGAAAGGCGAAGAAGGATGGAAGAAGAAGCTCGGGAAGCTGCCTGGAGAGCAGAGCAAGAAAGATTGGATGCTATTCAGAAAGCTGAAGAGCAGAAAATTGCTCGAGAAGAAGAAAAAAGAAGGATGCTTCTTGAGGAAGAGAGGAGGAAACAAGCTGCCAAACAGAAGCTTTTAGAATTAGAGGCTAAAATGGCAAAGAGGGATGCTGAAGTTGGAAAGAGTGCTACTTTTCATACTGGTGCAGACGATGAGGTCCCTGTTGGTGGAAAAGACAGTGATGCATCAATGGACTCTGATCTTGATAACTGGGAAGTTAGTCAGAGAATGGTGGAGAGAATAACAACTTCAGCAAGTTCCGATTCATCTGCCATGGACAGGCCCTTTGACCGGCCACAGTTCTCTAGAGAAGTTCCATCAAGTTTTGTGGACAGAGGAAAACCTGTTAACCCGTGGAAAAGGGATGCATTTGAAGTTGGAAGCAACTCATCTTTCCTACTCAATGAACAGGAAAATGGTCATCATAGTCCTAGGCGGGAGGCGTCACTTGGTGGGAGATCTTTTCCTAAGAAAGAATTATATGGAGGTGGATACACATCTTCAAGGTCTCCTTTTAGAGGGGAGATGCATGATTCCGATGCTGATGGATTTCCTCATCTAGGAGATCACGACCATAGATGGAACTCTTTTGGGGATGGTGAACCTTACGGTAGAAACAGGGATATTGAGTCGGAATTTTATGACAATGGCGCTGAGAAATATGGTGAAGTTGGTTGGGGTCAGGGGCATTCTCGTGTCAATACCCGTACACCTTATTCAGAGCGGTTGTATATAAATTCTGAGTCAGATAAGCTTTATTCTTATGGGAGATCACGTTACTCCATGAAGCAGCCTCGTGTTCTTCCCCCTCCATCATTGTCGTCTGTGCCCAAATCTTCAGTGAGAGGGGAGAATGAACTTTCTGCTCCTTCAAGCTCATTGGAATCGACTGCAAGGACTGGGAATTATGGTGGTCCCCAAGACAAGCTTGAACAGTCTGATCTTGTTGATCTTCAACAAGATATTATGGCAAAAAAACTGGACAAAAATGACTCACGAAGGTGTGATTCACAGTCATCTCTCTCTGTATCGAGTCCACCTAGCTCCCCAACACATCTCTCTCATGATGAGCTGGATGATTCTGCTGGTTGTTCAGTTATACCTGTTGCAGCTGAAGGTAAGGAAGTCATGAATGACGAGCCTGGAGAAGTGACTACAATGGCGGCATCCAAGTCTGTCTCAACTGACGAGGATGAAGAGTGGAGTCTTGAGAATCATGATGAGATGCAGGAACAAGAAGAATATGATGAAGATGATGGTTATGGGGAAGAAGATGAAGTGCATGAAGGACCTGATGAGAACATTAACCTGACACAGGAGTTTGAGCATATGCACCTAGAGGAAAAAAACACAACTAACACGATGGAAAATTTGGTCTTGGGATTTAATGAGGGTGTTGAAGTTCGAATTCCAGGTGACGAGTTTGAAAAAGATTTAAAAACAGAAGGGAATACGATTGATATTCCAGAAGCTCCTGTTGGTGTTGTAGAAAAACATGCAGCAGTTGATGCAATGATCCATGAACAAACCCAAAATGCTCACAAATCAACTTCTTCTGTTGATCCTTGTGCTCAGCAGATGGTCTCATCTACTGTTGAGACGCCATCAAGTTCTTCGGGTCAGTCTACCACATGTGCATCATCTCTGCCAAACCAAGCTGATTTACCTGTTAAACTCCAGTTTGGGTTGTTTTCTGGCCCGTCTCTCATACCATCTCCAGTTCCTGCTATACAAATCGGGTCTATACAGATGCCTCTCCCTCTTCACCCACCTGTTGGTTCATCCATGGGCCACATACACCCATCACAACCTCCTCTCTTCCAGTTTGGTCAGCTGAGGTATACATCTCCTGTTTCTCAAGGAATTCTTCCGATGACTCCACAACCTATATCTCTTGTTCAGCCAAACATTCACCATACCCATTTTAATTTGAATCAGAATTCTGGCCCTAATCAATTCTTTAAAGAAAGTTCTGCTATCAACATGAAAAAGGATGACGCTGCAATGATTCCAGACCTAACTCGTGAGAACTGGTCAAGGGGAACAACCACAAGAGGGAATGCTGAATACAATGATGTACCCAATAGTCAAAGTAATCTTTCTCGTGCTGCCAATAACAGAATTGCATCCAAAGGTCTTACACAGACAGAAGAAAAGGGTCATGATATAAATAATAATGATTCTCAATTGCAATTTGCTTCAACATCATCTCGGGGTCTTTTTGGCGGAAAGAATGTGGCATTGCAAAAGACACCAGGGCTGTCTAACAGGGGGAAGAGAAATGCTTACACAGCTAGAATTTCTGGCCCAAGATCATTTCAAGCCTATGAGGCTTCTCCCTCGGGCTCCAACGAATATCAGAGGAAACATCGACGCCCAATCCAGCGAACCGAGTTTCGAGTTCGGGAAAATGCTGATAGAAGGCAGAATTCGGGTATGGGTTTTTCAAATATCTCAGGGTTAGATGACAAGTTAAACAATAAAGGTATGGGAACTTCTACAAGAAGTGGGTATAGGCGTCAGGCAGGGTCCACTATGTCATTGAAGCGTGTTGCACATGAAACTAAGGCTTCTCAAGAGATGATTTCTGAAAGCAAGCCAGAGAAAGAAACTGCTAGAAGAAAAACTCAGGCAACCTCACCCTCTGTTGAAGGAAATTTAAAGAGGAACATTCCAGAAGAGGATGTTGATGCACCTTTGCAAAGTGGTGTTGTACGTGTGTTTAAACAACCAGGTATAGAATGCCCGAGTGATGAAGATGACTTTATAGAGGTGAGGTCAAAACGACAGATGTTGAATGATCGGCGTGAACAGAGAGAAAAAGAAATCAAGGCAAAATCACGTGTTACTAAGGTTTCAATTTACTGTCCATTCAGTTCAAAGGCTTTATTTCTTTAATGTTTGATTTGACATTGCTTAACATATCTCTTTGAATTCATCAGCAACCACGAAAGGCTCGTTCTTTGGTTCAGGGTAATTTAATCTCCACCAGTTCAAATAAAACCTCTGCATCATTGGTTGGTGAAGCATCAACTAGCATCCGTTCAGATTTTGGTGGTTCTGAGGGACGTGGCTTGGTGAAAAAGGAACCGTCCACAGACTTTTCAACCATGGCTTCTCACCCATTGGCTCCAATTGGCACTCCTACAGCGGAGACCGATCTTCAGACTGGGATAATATCTCATACCAGCAAGTATGATTTCTTTGATAGGAACCAAAATAGCATTGAAATTTTTTATTTATTTCATAGTGAACTTGTATACATTGCTCTACAGGACCGTCCAAAGAGGATCTGCATCTGCAATATCTGGTGCTGCTGAAGATCATGGTTCAAATCTCATGTTTGAGACTGAACGTAAGGTTGTTGATAATGCTCAAACATCTTTGGGTGATTGGGGTAATGCTCGGATGGATCAACAGGTGAATATGTTACTCTCTCTCTCTCTCTCTCTCTGCACACAGCCACACACACACACAAGAACGCTGTTTGATTGTTGGCCAAGTGTTACACTTTCTTCTAATAATTGTAGTTATAATGGCCTGATAATTTATTTCCTGCTAACTAGTACTTGTTGGCTTTTATTTTGATGTCGAATAAATTTCAGTTCTTTGTTTTCCCTTGGTTGGATTCTGTGGATTCTTGAACTAAATAAAAAATACCCTACAGGTTATTCCCTTAACTCAGACACAACTTGATGAGGCTATGAAGCCTTCAAGGTTTAATACAACGCATGTAACATCTATTGGAGATCATACCAGCTTGGTTAGTGAACCCATTTTGCCATCCTCATCAATCTTGACAAAGGGAAAATCAGTTTCATCCTCTTCAAGCCCGATCAACTCTCTGCTCGCTGGTGAAAAAATCCAGTTTGGTAAGCATATGCTTCCTGCAAGCTTAAAAATATTGAGCTCCTCGTATATTCGAGTTCTGATGATTTTGTCATATCCCTTCTTGAACAGGGGCAGTTACCTCTCCAACATTACTTCCTCCTAGTAGCCGAGTTGTTTCACATGGGATTGGGGCTCCAGGGTCTTTTCGTTCTGACATAACTCAAAATAATTCAAAAGCTGAAAGTGATTGTAATATTTTCTTTAAAAAGGACGAGCAATCCGCAGAGGATTGTGAGGCTGAAGTTGAAGCTGCTGCTTCATCGGTTGCTGTTGCTGCCATTGATACTGATGAGATAGTTGGCAATGGGTTGGGACCTGTTTCAGTTTCAGCCACAAAAAGTTTTGGAAGTGCAGCTGAGTGTACCCAAGGAGGTAATACTACTATTCTTTTTTGCATTTTGATAATGTTATGCGAGTATTAATGTTCCTTGTTATCTCTTTTAAATCATTCTACAATGTTTTTGGCTAGTGAACAGTAACTTTATGTTTATATTAAGTGTGATTGAAAGAGTAAATGGTTTTAAAAGAGGGGCATAGCTTGATGGATGTCGTGGCTTTGAAACCCACCTGACACCCAAGGTCCTTTTTCTTGGTAATACCAATTTACAAAGTTTTTGCCTAGTGAATGGTTGGTTACTTCTAAGTTTTTTAGATATAATTGAAGGAGTCAAAGTCATCTGAAGACTAAAGAGTTACATAGCTTGACGGCAAAGGTGCTTGCTTAATTATATTCGGATATTGTGGGTTCGAATACCACTGGCTATTATTCTGTACTATATGACTAATAATATCATATTTAATTTTGTGGTGATTAATCTTATAGTTATGATTATGCTAGTTATTACTGTCCTTAGTTTGGTTTTTATTGAGGTTATAAGGATATTTAGATGTTTTATTTAAAAGGCCTTAAGATCTTTTTGAAATTATAATTCAGCGGTTTTAATTAGGTTTTAAGTGGGTTTCTCGGGCTAGGAAAAGATGCTCTAAGTCTAACTATTGTTATTGCTATTGCTATTATTATTCTTTGGTTATTTGAAATTTAGAAATGTTATTTAAAAAGGTAAGAGACCTATTTGAAATAAGTCAGATCTTTTTTATTAGGTTTATAATTCGGTTTATGAGGGCTAAAAATCACTGACTCGAAAATCCAATTGTTGGAACTCTGACAAAAATTTATCTCCGAACTTGGATAATGCAAGTTGTGTGTCCAAATTTTTTCGGGATTGTTGAGTATTTGGTTGACCTAAACTACAAGTACCCTTTTTTTTAAAAGCAAGCATTATATAAATAGAAGCGTCTCAAAGACCGAGTACCCTTAACTTAAATGAGTACAACTAAAAGATGGGAGTCCATAATTTTTTTCTTATCTGAAAGTGCCGTCAACTGAAAGCGAAGCTATCGTCTTAATATAAGTATTTGTTCCACCTAAGCCTGAATCTCCAGAATTTTGTCACCAAATCTTTTATTGGATCAATCGTGTATATATGGGTTGAATCTAGTTATGCACATCCTTATACCGAAATGTCTTCAATTTTTAAGAAAATTTATTGTGACACAACACCCGGGAATTTCAAACCTTGTTTGTCGCCAATCTGTTCATATTTTAAATGTTTTTCAGGCTTGGCCACGGATCAACAATCTGGAAGTCATTCTAAGCCCGAGGAATCTCTTAGTGTATCACTTCCTGCCGATCTCTCTGTTGAAACTCCGCCAATATCTTTATGGCCATCACTACCAAGTCCGCAGGGCTCATCAACCCAGATGCTACCTCATTTCCATGGTGCCACGCCTTCTCACTTCCCCTTCTATGAGATGAATCACCCCATGATGAGTGGTCCGGTGTTTGCGTTTGGCCCACAAGACGAATCTGGTGGGACCCAGTCTCAATCCCAGAAAACCACAGGGTTGTCGGGTTCAAGGCATATTGGTGCCTGGCAAAATCATTCTGGTATGGACTCGTTTTACGGTCCTTCTGCTGGATTCACAGGTCCTTTCATTGGTTCACCCGGAGGTATTCCTGGTGTTCAAGCTCCACCGCATATGGTGGTTTATAACCATTATGCTCCAGTTGGTCAGTTTGGGCAGGTTGGGTTGAGCTTTATGGGTGCCACATACATCCCATCTGGAAAACAACCCGACTGGAAGCATGATCCAACATCTTCAAGTAGAGCTGAAGAAGACATGAATTCCATGAATATGGTTTCTGGACCACGCAATCCTCCTAACATGCAGCCTCCAGTCCAGCATCTTGCTCCTGGCTCTCCCTTATTGCCCATGGGTTCCCCTTTGACCATGTTTGACGTGCCTCCATTTCAGGTAATAATTCCGGCTTTTTAATTATTATCTTCTGCTTATTTTTCACATCAACTGTCTGATAAAAAAAGAACACTCTGTGAATATGAAACCAGACTGCACCAGAGATATCGGTCCAACCTCGGTGGTCTCATGTACCTGCATCACCACTTCATGCGGTTCCTTTGTCGCTTCCATTACAGCAACAAGCAGAAGCCATGACTGGACCTTCCCAGTTCAGCAGCCATGGAGGACATCCTGTTGACCAATCAACATTCCCTCCCAGTAGATTATCTGAACCTCAAACTTCAAGCCCCTCCATGGTGTTTCCAGTTGTTAGAGATTCAACCATCACACATTTCCCGGATGACCTTGGGCTGGTAGACTCATCTGGGCCATCCATTTCAACCACATCTGCTCCTGTCACAAAGACTCATGAAGGTGTTGAGAGAGGCAGCGGCGGTGGTGGAATCAGCATCAATAATAACAACAGTGGCAGCAGTGTTGAGTTCAAGAATCAACACCAGCATGGTAAGAATTTGTCTTCTCAACAGTACAATAACCATGGTGGTGGTTATGGATATCAAAGAGGTGGAGGGGTGTCACCAAAGAACAAATCCGTAGGTCACTGGTCTCATCGTAGGACAGGGTTTCATGGAAGATACCAACCCGTGGGGGCAGAAAAAAGCTTCCCATCTTCAACAAAAGTAAAGCAGATTTATGTGGCAAAACAGCCTGCTTCAGGTGGGCCATCTTCGACAGTGGGATGAGTGATAATGGGTGCTAAAACAGTAAAACATGCTTATGTTGGTTTGGGTATGAACGGACATTGTGGGATGTCGATTGGAGGTTTTTTGTTTTTTGTTTTTGTTTGAGGTTTGATCGATAGAGTTTATGTAGAAGCTGGTAGTACAAGTGAAGTTTGGAGTTGACACTAGGAAAGAAAAAGGGGGTTTAGAACCAGAATTATGATATGATTATTGTTTGTGGTGGGTATTTGATGTATTGAAATTATGTTCAAGACCCTGGAAATAATACTCCTTTTCATATCCCAATCATGTTTTGTTTTGGAATAATTATAATGGAAAACTGCACAAAGATTTATCAGCTTCCATTTGTTTCTCCCTTTTCTTTATTTGGAATCTCATTTTTTATTTGAGCTTACACTATTTGGATGAGTTACCACAAGATATGTACGGAAATAAATCTGAGCTAAAGGACAGCCGCACCAATTTCTCTGTCTCCACAAGTGAAGTGCTTTTGTCTGACCACTACCAGCCTACCGCCATCTTCTGCCTATGTAGCCCATCTCTCCCTGAAATCACTCACCTACTCCCTTGTTCCTGTAACTAAACTAGGGGTGTTTATGAGGCAGGTGGGGTTAGGAAAGCATATCCGAACCAAACCAAACCAAACAAAAATGGGTACTGGAAGTTCAGATTTTGTAAGAGATAAATGCAGAATTGAATAAGCTGTATAAGAAAATATGATTCATCAATCTTTGCATGTAAACTAGAGACACAGGGTGAGAGTGTCATAGGATAAGGACATCGAATAGGGTGGTGCAAGACAGTTAACTCATGTTCACCAGATTGCATTTTACAAGATAAAAAAAAACAACTTCAAAATTTTGGAGCAATTCGAAATTCGGCAAGGTGGAGGCTGAAACAGAACTACTTAAGCAGGAAGCATCAAAACTTGAGAGCAAAGCAAAATTAACCCGAGGAGATATTACAGTGGAAATGCATAAGAGCATGGGGTGTACTCTTAATGAAGCATCATATGCTTCAAGCCACATCAGTGCCACATCAGGATAATCTATTCCATGTTTAAACTCTCGTACTACCCACGCTTAAAGATTTTTTATTTTTAAAAATACTCTCTTCTCTACCTTTTCCTCTCTCTCTCTCTCACTCTCTCTCTCTCTCTTCGGTAACCAAACACCGATTCTTTTAAGCTTATGTTCTTCATGTAGCATTCAGACCAAATTACGTTGATACTTCCACATATTATGCCCAAAAAGGAAACGATAGGTACAACTAGGTTGTGAAAAGCCAACCATCGCACTGTAAAATTTGGATATGTTCAATCTATGATTTTTTTTCGGTACCAAAACTTCAGGGGTGGTGTTTCAAGAGGTGCTTCACCTCCACCTCTGCCGAGGGGTACACCCTTCGCTCTAAGGAAACTATGGGAACGAAAGAGAATAAGAGAGTTCATATGTTGAGACAAAAAGCAAGATTAAGATGGGATATAGAGGTGATGAAAACTCAAACTTGTGAATGATCCGCAGGAACTATAATAGAAACAATATTCTAAGACAATTAAAGATGCAGTGGCTTTGTACTACAATTTTTTTATAAAGGAAATGAGTTTCGGTCGACCAACTCTTTTGAATGATCGATGGAAAGAGATTTCTTCAGGCTTCGGATGTAGAAAGACTTTTTTCAAATTATGTAGTACTTGCTAGGAGATTATTAAGGATGATCTTATGGTGGCATTAAGTGGTTTTGGGAGTGGGGAGAAATTTCCCTAGGGTTTAATACGTCTCTCATTAGCTTAGTTTCTAATATCAAAGGTTTATCGGTTTATAGGATTTTACCTATCAGCTTGACCGGCGGACACTATAAAAACAATAGCTAAAATTCTTGACGAATGGTTAAAGGAAGTGGTAAGGCTGGTAATTGAGGAGGTTTAAAGTTGAGGGAAGAAATATAATGGGTGGGATTTTGAATGCAAATGAAGTAGTTGATTTTGTTAGAAGAAAATTCTTAAAGTGGACTTTGAGAAAGCCGTGGGATCAACATTGAGGATAACAACGGATTGAAAGCCGGTTATTGGTAAATTTAAGTCAATGTTAGATATGTGGAAGGCATGGATCCCATCTTTTGGTGGTAAACTTATTTCAGTATGTTGTATATAATTCTAGCGTATTTCTCAATTTGTTCTCTAGATTATTTGCTTTAGCAGTTTAATATATGATTATGATTACAATTACAATTGGGTCTTATGATGTATGTACCGAACCTGGTCCAAAGCACAAGTAAGGACGAAGCGGGAGTACCAGATCAAAGCAAGAGGTTCGGTATTGATGCTCTTCAAAGCTCCAGACAACAAAACGCACCTTCGCATTAGACAGCTAGAATCATCATTGACCTTAGATTTCAAAAGATATGCATTTAATGGTTGACTGTTGTACAACCTGCAAAGCATTAAATGCTATAGAACAGCCATCTAGATTCAGTTATTAACTAACTACTTGATAAAAGGTTAGCTATTATCAAGTTCTTCTATAAATAACAGCCATTTGCCATTAAATTAAGGTATGATCATCTATTCTGTTATTCTCTCATTTGATATTCTCAAACTGAGATAAATACTTATCCTTGCGCCTAAATAGGTTATGAACCCAACAACGACTCGAGCATGCTTACAGAAGCCTCAAATGGCAGACTCCGAACAACATCATAAGCTTCTTTCAAGTGCCATGTTCTACCAAGTAAATCCACCATACAAGCATAATGTTCAATCCATGGCAAGGTTTGTTCATCTTTTAGCATTGACTTAAATACTATCCACCCTTGATCAACTAATCCGGTATGGCTGCAAGCCAACATTTAGGTTGTTTCATCAGGTTTGAAACCTAAATGTCTCATTTTCGCAATCAAAGAGAATGCAGCTTCGCCATTGCCATGTAACCTGTATCCATTAATTATTGTACTCCAAGAGATGGCATCGGTATCATCAAACTCCTCTGTGCATACAATATGTTTTCAGATTTTGAATGCAAATCGATAAAATCATTGCTTACAGCCACATACTTGTCAAATCCCTTTTGTTTAACAAATCCCATTACAGAATTTATAAGACTTGTATGGTTTAACTGAGCACAAACTGAAGTTAAACTTAGAAGTGTTATATAATCAGGTTGCAACTTTGCTTGAAGTAAACTGGTGAACAAATAGACAACAATCTCGGCATGATTCGATTCTACTTGTGCAACTAAAACAGCAATCCAAAGTGAAAGATCGCTTTTTTCTCCCATTTGGAACAGAAACTTGCATGAGCTCACATCACCAAATCGACCATACATTGATATAAGGGATGTGATGAACATGGTTCCAAGTATGATACTCCATCTCCTAGCTGCATAAGCGTAAATCGACTTTACTTGCATATTTGTATAACACATCGGCAAGACATTTAACAAGGTCACCCGATTAGGGTAATGGCCATCCTTCATCATTTGAAAAATTAAAACGAACTCCTCTTTCTTTAGCTTGTGAAGATCATAACCAATTATCAATGCATTCCATGAAACAACATCCTTGCTAGGCATGCCGTCAAAAACCAACATCCCATTATCAAATTCTCCATAGTTCATGTGCATGCTGATAAGTGCATTGGCTAAAGACACATTAGAAGCAAGACCCAGTTTTACAGCACATCCATACCTTGAACCAAATTTTCAAGATCTTGAAACAAGGGAGTATACTTATAAAAGTGGCAGAATAAGATTTCACACCTTTACGCATGTGGCGAAAGAGGAGTACTGCATTTTCATCCTCTCCATCGTGTACGCATCAGGATATTAGTGTATTCCACGAAACATCGTCTTTATAGCCATTCTTTCGAATAAACGAAAAGAATATCTTGTTTTGTGACAGTTGGTGTAAAACGCAAGTAGTGCATGAGATAAGTTGGGATTTGAATTAAAACCCCTTTTAAGACTGAAAACATGAGCAGATTGACCTAAAAGGATTGCTTCCAGTCCGAACAAGCAGTAACAATGTTGATTATAGAGACTGAATCTGGATAAACCACGTCAGCCTTCATTCCACGAAATGCAGCCATACTCATTGTGGGCCCAACACTCGTTATTAACGTATCCAGAAATTTATGTGTTCCATGACAAAAGAGATCATGGTGGTCCAAATGGTAACATTCTTTTTTGGTGCATTATCAAATATAAACTGAAATGAAAGCAGGAATCAAGAAATCATTTAATTATAAAGTACCCACCCACATTTCAGAACAAGCCCATGGAGGGACTTTCCTATTGACCTATTCTTAATGAGCACGGGGTATGATAATTATGATTTGGGTTAACCTCTATTCTGCTTTGGCATAAGTTCTTTAATTATCTTTTTACTTGTTAAGTTTAAATCAACACTTGATATATTTTGAAATTTTGACATCCAAATCATGGAATTTTATGTTTTAACCGTCGTATTTTTCTTCTTATATTTTAGCAATTAAGTCACTAAAAGTTACCAAAACAAAATTTAAAAGATTGGTGTTCATTTGATTCAGACCAGACGGTCATATGAGACTGATGAGCCCAGTCTTGTTATCCTTCCACTGTCGAGAGCGAGAGGTTTTCGCATCTCTGTGAAACCAGCCTTACGCAGTACCCCCTTCTCTAGGAACCATGTGACCCAAGCCTTCGCTAGGGCCACATGACCCAAGCCTTCGCTCGGGCCACATGACCCAACTCTCAACTTGGAACGGGCAAGTCAGATATTGCAACATCAGACTCCAAAACAAGTCAGATGACCCAACTCTCAACTTGGAACGGGCAAGTCAGATACCAAAACAAAATTTAAAAGATTGGTGTTCATTTGATTCAGACCAGACGGTCATATGAGAGTGATGAGCCCAGTCTTGTTATCCTTCCACTGTCGAGAGCGAGAGGTTTTCGCAGCTCTGTGAAACCAGCCTTACGCAGTACCCCCTTCTCTAGGAACCATGTGACCCAAGCCTTCGCTCGGGCCACATGACCCAACTCTCAACTTGGAACGGGCAAGTCAGATATTGCAACATCAGAC
>JAUEJL010076690.1:0-15830 GCA_032274825.1 Drosophyllum lusitanicum | reverse complement strand
AAGAGTAAGATTCCCCCTCCTTATAAGGAGGAAGAATCCCCCTTGCCTCACCGATGTGGGATGCTCCTGCATTGCTAAAGGAGCGGTGGGTTTAAGAGTCGCGGATTTACCCGGGTCGAGGGAACGATGAGCCCCATAAACCCAACATATTATAACTATTAATAAAAAGAGATGAAGGGTCCAGAATAAATAATTTTTAATGGATAACCTTAATTAAATCAAACTTATTATATGTTTAAGGTAATTAATGAGAGGTAATTTAGACATTATGACATATACCTCCAACTTTTTAAATTAATAGATCTACCAAACACAATTATTTTATAATACGAAAATTATATCAAAATAACGAGAAAATTATGTTATTTATTTTGAGACCAGTCTTCCTATATTTTTTCGAAGAAAAAAATTGTCTTTGCTGGGTTTTTTCAGCACAGTATCTTGTATGTGCACATGTGCATATTACAAGGTTTTTTTCAACATTGGGCTCGACAATGTGTATGCATATGTGATATGTGCATCTATTTGCACATGTTCCAAATGTGTCTTTCACCTCATGTGTTAATATCACAATGTTGCTAGGCAATAAGCATTAGATGTGCGAATAACCAATCCAATTTACATCAACCAAAAAGAAACAACTGGGAAAGTCTTGCGAAAAATATGGACACGTGCTTATGCACATGTGCGGACATATATGTACATGTGCAAAAGATAAACATATAATCCATTTACACCTATTACTTCTATAATCATAACTTACATTATTTAATAAGAAAGTGAAGGCGACGGTTTCTTTGAAAAACATTATGCACATGTGTAGATTGGTGCACATGTGCAAGAAATATGCATATTAAAACAAAATTCAATAATAGAAATTTGAATATTTATTTTAATAAAGAAAGTTGTAAAAATATTTATATATAACCATAAAAGTAGAAACATCAAACATCCATAACAAACCCAAAGTCCCAAAAATGATGTAAACATTACTTCATTAAAAAATTTGTTAGTAACTTAGTATCCTGGCAACTTCCCATTTTCTTATTTTAATATAAATTCTCCATAAGAGCATAAATTGGATGTGATATAACTTTATTAGTGAGAATTAAAACTTTTATTGGGATGGTGAGGACTCTAAATGTCTTTGAAACATCACATGATCATTAGAATTTATTCTTATAGTTTATTCCCAAATGAACCAAACCCAATTGCAGAAACAAGATAAAGTCCTCGATACATCATTACGTATGTAAAACAAAAAGGAGAAATTAATGGTGAAACCTGATTCATGGCCAAAATCATCGGCATCGTTAGTTGTGGTAGCAGTCATTAATTAGCGGTGCTTGTTTTCTACTAGTAGAATATGCTCTTTTACAGTATGCTTTGTCCACAAAAGTGTTTATCAAATGTAGTCGTGGATTCATTGGTAGCAATTAAATGCATGTCATGGATTAACTTATAGATTTCAATGACCTCAATTGGTCTTTGTTCTAATGTCGGCATCTGAATTTGGAAGGTTGGCACAGTGTAGATTGAGTATAACTATATAGATTGGTGACGAGCTTATATGTGGGAGAGGGTGTGCCGGCGTAAATATTGAGCGAGAGACGGTCAACAATATTGGTTCTCGCTGGAAAGCTTGGAATGCATTCAACTCACGTGGGTTTTTGAGTAAAAAATGAATATTGCGATGGAGGTCGGTGTAGGTAGCTTGTCGGTGGCAAGGTCGTCAGAGGGAAAATCGTCAATGGGAGGGTCGTCAGTGGGAGGGTCGACGGGGTTAGGGGCAGGGTGTTGGTGGTGGTGATTAGGGCATAGAGTAAAAATTGGTTCATAGGTGTATATGGGAATTGTTGGGGGAATAAAAAGACCCTATGCCCTTTTTAATTTTAAATAAGGATTAAAAACAAGATATAAATTGATTGTTTCATAACAGTTCTTGCGGTTCTCGCATGAAAAACATTTCTCGATTGAACTTATATATGTATGTGTGTGTGTGTGTGCGTGTGTGTGTTAGTCCGAGATTAGGTACTCAAACAACAATTATGTTTGTAGAAAGGGGATTGAATACAAACTCTAACTTTTAAAACACACACAATTACTTTTAATATAATTCTTATTTATATGAATTAAGAATTACAAGTGTTTAGATGTGGAATTTCCTAACACTATAAAGATGACAAGTTGTAGTTTAACACATAGACTAGCTAATCCTAAAGACAACTAATGTATAAAGGTGTTCAACACATAAACGAGTTTAAAGTTTTCTAAATGCTAACTCTAAATTTCTTCTGAAATTACAATTTTAATTATGATGAGTCTTAGTCTTCGTGCTTCAACAAGAAAGCAAAGCATGCATATATATATACATGGGTGGAGGCAGCAACGATTGGAAGTAAGGTGATAGTGAGAATATAATATTTAATTGATAAAGTTAGTAAGAGTCAAAGTAAATATTATTTAAATCGGGTCCCAATAAAATAATATTACTTTATAAAAAGTACACACCACTCAATATTTAAATATATACCTCATATATTTTTGTCTTGAGCAGCGCAACTTCCCTTTTCATGCTTGAAACTTTTATCTATAAAATCTTCAGTATCTTGACTTTCCTAAACATGTTATCGTTCATGCTTTTGTACTTGAACAAAATCTTTGAATTCTTCTTTCTAAGTAAGTTTAACCTTTTTCACATATTAAAGTTTTATCTTTTTATGTTTTACTTGGCAAAGCAAAAAATGCAAATAGTTTTACAAATAGAAGATTTAAGGCTATAAATAAACAGCACATGTTAAATAAATTACAAAGAAACATAGAAAGTAACTAAGTACTTTATTGATGAGATAAGATAATACAGCTGAGTGCTCAGCTAAGGCAAGTGATTGCTCAGCTAAACGACAATCTCTGCTTAGGTGATCAAATCTGAACAGGAGTATTTTGGTCTTTTTATATTTTTCAAGTCATGAATTGCGTCTGGGTGGACTGTGATTAAAGAGTGAGACTTGATTTTTCCCGTTAATATGTTATCAATGAGACGTCATTTTTATTGTCCATTGATTTATTTTAATCAAGAGCCAAGATTGGTTCTCGCGGTACTCGCAATAAGGATGGTTGAACCCTCCTCTATATATGTATGTATGTATAATGGCAAAAACGCAATCTTGTTTTAGACAAATTACCTCTATAATATAGATTTGATAAGATAAAGGAATAGTTTAAAAGATAGCTTAGAAAATGTAACTTAAAATTTATGGAAGTTTGTTCAAACCGTGTAGTCAGCTCCATATAGATATAGAGTTTTCTATGAAAGTTTTAGTTAACTCGATGACTTTTTAAATTGAGTTTAGGTTTCTAAATGTAAGTACTAGTTGAAGACTAGAAGACACGTTCAAGAACTCAAATTGAAGTTATTCAAGTTGAGTTAGTTATTCAAGACTTTTAATCAGTTTAGAGGTCTTACATAGATTACAACTCTCATATCTACATTTGGATAATAAGATTTAAAGTTCAATAATTCCAAATTATCCAAGCTGTCTATTCATATAAAAGAATGGATTAGTCGGACTTAAATATTAGATTATGATAAGATCTAGTTTAACGTTTATCCGTAGATTGGTATATAAAAAAACCTCTTAGAGATGTTTATGTTACTCAAATGACCTAAATAGATTAGATTTGACGAGAAAAAATAAAGTTTAAAAAGATTGCATTTACACTGTAACTTAGAAAATATGCAAGTCTCTTTAGACCGACTAGTAAGCTCAATCTAATGAAAGGAGAAAGGAAAGAATAAGGGCAAGAAGGCCAAAGAGGCCAAATCAAGTACTAGCAGAGCCAAGAATTGCTAGTTTGGAAGTAACGAGGTTGATCATTACAAGCGCGATTGCTCGAAGCGTAAGAATGAGACCAACAAGGCGAACCCCTAAGATTTCTAATGATAAGATTCATTTTTCACTTTCTACTTGTACTGTGTACAAGCGTTTGACGAGAACTGATTTTGATACGAAAACTACGCAAACCAATCTTGGCCCCCTTTTGATTAAAATAAATCAATGGCTAATAATGTTACTTACATAATTGTAAATAAGGAATCACTACTTCCACCATTAATGATTTATTAAAGAGTGCTATTTTAAAAAATAAAAATCAAGCTCATTAAACAATTCTCATTAATAACAATTTATCCAGACATAAAATAAGAATTGATTGGAAAAACTAATACAATGTTCCTTTTGATTATTTTTAAATATAGATAAAAGACTAACATTAATCAAATTACTAAACTATTCTAACAATTCATTTAATAAAATAAATTTAATTATTCAATATTAATCATTCATTAAATTAAAATTGAAACTCCAATATTTTTGTCAAAATTAAATCAAAATAATTAAATAAATTTCATATATGCACCTTTTAAACATTAAAATTTCATATTTTACCATTTATAACATTTCAAAATATTATATTTTAAACAAATTCTTAATTCTATCATTTTAAAATATTTTATAAACATTTTAAATTTTTTTTAGTTATAACTAATAGTCACGTTTAGTATAAAGATCAACAACCTAAAGAACATTCAAGCACCCATCATCACATGCCAAAACTCTATTTAGAAGTAACCAAACAAGATTTTGTTTCTGTTTTCATAATATTATCTCAAAAGTAAGAACAATTCGTCAACCGACGACCGAAATATCACTCTTCAAGCTGAGCAATGATACCGGAAAACACCTGGTACCCTTGGCACATGTCCGAAAGAAGACAATACTCGTTTTTCGCATGGTATGTAGCCATCAATCCTGCTCAAACAATACATATACATACAAGAATCATAATCACATAACAATACGCAATTCCCTAAAAGCGGGATACGACGGATGTAAGATGTAAATAGTCATACCTCTACCCGTAGATGGAAAGATTTAGATGTTGTTTGTTTTCAAAGACATAAATATCTTGTCTTATTACATGTTTTCGGGAAAAGATGTGGTTTAAAAGGTCTTGATAAAGTCTATGAAAAAAAATATACTTTTTAGCTTATCAGGATAAGCTACAATAAGACAAAATAAGGTCTTATGTCTGCAAAAAAACAAACAACCTTATTGGAAACGTCTGCACGCCGGCAGACCTTTCTTTGAATAAACAAACAAGCTTATTAGAAACATCTACGCGCCCGCAAACATTTCTTTAAAATAAGATCTTATTTTAAAAAACAAACAAAGCCTTAGAAACTTTTTCCCGAAGGACCTCTAGCTTAAAAAAGAAACAACATACGAAGTGTCATCGATACATCAATATTATAATACGAAAATTTTGACCGGTAGTACCACCGAAAAATACGAAAAAAATTTCACTCCGCGAGTTCAATTGACCGGTGGCCAGTGTAATACACAGATCTGACCATGCATACTTGTATATTATACATAAAGGTGAGTGTCATACTGTTCTATGTTAAAACTTAAAACCCGATTTTACTTTACCCACACCAAAACTTGAAGTTTCATACAAATTCTAAACTATCTGCATAAATCTATGATGATAATCTATTGAACAAAAGAGTCGAAGAGGTTTACGTATCTTGAATACGATTTAAGAAAAGAAAGCTAAAATCAACCTGTTTATTATTACGACAAGGGAATTAGGAAATGATTACATACCATAGCCTGCGGTTTGAACATCAAAACCTTCATCCTGTTTACCAGAACAAGGTTCATGGAGTTAGATAAAAATAAAAGATTATACAAAACTTTGACGATAAAAAAAACTAAAATTCGTATCTCACTTGTAGTTCTCGTATAAGTGGCAACGTCCCGGTTATGGAGTAAGGTTTTACATGGCCAACAGCATCTTTAGTAGATTGGCACAACACATGGAAGCCACGTGACTCGAGGTTACATGCAACGCCAGATGACGCCTCACCACACGAAATCTCAATTCTAGCATAAAACGTTATTTGTTTAACCATAAAACACAAGAATGATTGCTGTTTGAAAGATAAAAGGATATGAAGTGCGTAAATTAAATGTGATTTGTCCACATTTATAAAAGAATGAACTATAACACGGATAAAAACTTCTTTTTTCTTTTCATGGATAAAAAAATACATTAACAACAACCATATTCAATCCCGTCAAAACAGGGTATAATAGAGGTAAGATGTAGGCAGTCATACCTCTACCCGAAGGTAGAGAGACTGCTTCCTTAAAGACCTCCAACATGCTATGTGTCATTCAAAGATTTGCTTTGTGAAATTAAAAAAAAGGACATTAAAATTTATAAAAGTCAAAGGGGTTTCTTAGCTACACTTGAAATTTATATTTAAAAAATATAAAGAAAAAAAGAGAAAATATACCTCCCTCTAAGGTTCTCATCTGGTAGGACATATTTTGACACAGGCCCTCTTGTAGGAAGCTTCTCTATATTTGAATTTAAATCTTCTACATATTCATTTAGCTTCTTAATTACATCTGGCACACTGAAACAGTATCAGAATGTTAAATTTAAACAAAAATTGCAGCTGATAAGTTCATTACATATATTAAATTTAATTAGAAACAAAAATATAATCTGATATGAACGAACTCGTAAAATGGGGTCAATCTGACATCTCCTGAAATTGTGCAATCGGAAGGAATTTGGTTGATCCCGCCACCAGGGTCTGAAAATAAACGATGAATAGATTAAGCGATTTCCAAACTAAACATCAGAAAGTGATTTTTTTTTTAATATTTATTTTTTTCCTTACAGTTCCATTGAGTTGGTTTGATAGTAGAAGGTGTCGCAAATCCATAAACTTGTTCTTTAGGATGTGGAGGGAAATCTTGGTAAAACCCCGTTTGGATCTCTTTAAGTGCCTCCATTGCTAGCTCAAATGGATTAATAGCCTACCAAGTAAATTAAAAAGAATAAAAAATTAGCGATTTAGCATTAACCATAACAGAAATAGAAATATATCTAAAACATGAAATAACTATGATATTTCGATTCAAACTAGGAGATCCGTTAAGTTAAATATGTCAAATTGTCAATTAATACAAACATTAATCACTGATGATAATTTTCCCTTTTCTTTTCTGGAAGCTACGTAAATGCAACTTTAATTTGTAAGTAAAACGTTTAAAAGAACATCTACAAAATTGGCGAACCAATGAACCATAATCGTTGTTTGTTAAATATGTAAAATCCGCTAATGGCATGTTTGCATTTATTTTATATACTTTCTTTGTAATTTTACTGTTAACAGATAAATCAAATTTCAGTGTTATTTTGAATTTATTTTTTTATAAATTAAATACAAACAAAGCACATTGTTGTAATGTGAGATAATACCTTGTGTGCTAGACCACTGTGGAAAAGTTTCCCTGTAACATGAAGCTTCCATGGTATCATACCACCAGTACCAATGCAAGGTTGTTTATCCGCTGTGTCAATCCAAAACCTAATTCAAAAAAACATAGCCCACCAAAAAATAATAAAAAATACTATTTTTAAAACACAATACGAAAGTTTCGTTAATTGATTTGGAAGGAAAGCAATGTTGTAAAACTCCTATTCCAAGGCCGAGTACTCGTGACAAGGTGGGTGACCTTGCTGAGTTGAGGTGAATCCGAGTACCGCAAAACTCGACCCCAACTCGGTCAAACTCAGGATGATTCGGTCTTAAATTTTTTTATAAATACTTAGTCTCCTTGGTTCCCATAATTAAATTCATTAATACATACCCAATTTCCTCGTTTCATGGGTTAACAACCTATTTGAGTATTTATTTTCTAATTCTATAGTCCCATGAACATGTTATACCCTATAATTTTGAAATTTATATATAAAAGTTCCAATCCGAATACTCCCCGAGTACTCTCCGCCTAGACCGATTACTCGCTACACCCCAGTTGGCCACTCGAGTACCGCCTAGCGAGTTTTACAACATTGAAGGAAAGTATAAAAAGACTTACAAAGGTCCATTCTTTAATTTATCAAGAAGTCCATCTTTTACAAGTGCATCAACACCAACTCCTGGAATCGAAGAATTCTCTTCACTGGCTATAAAAACAGCAACGACTGTCGATTTAAGGTTTGGTTTTGTTTGCCCGAGTTTCCTCATAAGCTCAGTTACAAGGGCAACATGTCCTAAACAATCAGTTGTTCCACGCCCTCGAAGCTTGTCTCCATCAATGCTCATTGAAAATGGATCAAAATCCTGTTTGTCATATCACAGATATATAAAGATGTAAATATATTCCAACCAATGGTTGTGATTTGGGTCCAAGTTTTTTTCCCACTAGAGCAAATGATCATATTAAGAGTTGTTTAGATGCTGCATCTGAAAATGATCATGTGATATTAAACAACACAAATAAGACCACCAACTCTAATAAAATGGTCGAATTATCACATCTTTGCATGTTTGACAAATTCCGATGTTATAAACAAGTAACAGATAAAAATGATCAAAAAATGATATTTCTTGAAAAAAGACAGTTTTACCAAGATTAGGACAAAAGAAGGGGTAAGTAGGCAGATCTATTTTACCTTAGTTCATTACATAAGAGATGAAATGGATTATTCGGCCCTGTTGATTATCGGGTAAAGTAACCAGAAGCATTATCTGCTCATCTAAACTCTAAAAACTCATAATTCTGACTTCAACTCGCAATAATCAGATAACCGTTTTCATAACAGAACTCCAAACATGCCTTAAGATCATTAACTTATAATGATGAAATGATGAATAATAGGTTATTACATAATACTAAGTTACTAACATGAAATTTTTGCAATTTTCCTTGTAGGAAAGAAGTGTTATCCCTTATATCATCGAATCGAGCTATGTGATCCCTCTATTTTACAACAAACCCAACAAATATTGTTATACTGATGTTAAGATTTTAAGCACATATACATTTTCCATGAAAGTTGAGATTCCAAACAACTCTATACTCAAGACACTGAGGCAGGAAGAGGGTCCTTTTTTTGCTTACATTTTTCATTGAACTAAAGTATAACTAAATCAATAACATGAGAGTTATAAGAGCACAATACCAGGGAAATACCAGGGTTGGGTCAAATACTTATAAATTTATTCTGAGTGAAACATAATTAATCAATCAAAAACAGAATCCAAATTCGCAATAGATCAGGTCATATAAGAAGATGAAGATAAACAAACCCATTCAGAAGGATTAGCAGTGACAACATCCATGTGCATTCCAACAAAAGAAAGAATCTTTCCGGGTTCAGTTCCAGGGTACTCGACTATAAGATTCCCTCTATTGGATTTATAAGTGACATGGTTGAGGATGAGTGGGCCGCCGCCGGTGGTGGTGCTATAAGGGAGGAGGGCATCAAGAACATGGTGAACGATTCTATCCTCCTCCGGAATGAGGTCCGGCGGATTGTTCTGGACGTATTTAGATTCACCGATGAGTTTTGTGAGAAGGGTGACGAAAGAACCCTTGTCTAGGTCGCCCAGAGTTTCCTTTACGGAAGAAGCCACCGTCGCCATTGCAGGTGAGAGAGTGTGTGTTGTTTTACTTGAGAAAATTGGGGGAATCAAATTTATAGCACTTCGATATTGGAAGATTCTCACTTTTTGTTTGGAAGATGTAATTCATAAGCATTCTTCCCGCTTTTCTTTTATCACGTTAGCGTCACATTATTTTTTCGTCTAATCCTCCTTCATCCCACTAATCCTGTATTGATTCTCTATTTTTTTAAAGAATAAATGTAGACATAGGAGAAAAGAAGAGAGGAAATGAGAGTAATTGTGTGAGTAGCAACCAGTTCCAACCTATCACTAACACTGTGTTTCCGAAGTTTAATTCGGAGAAAAAAGAATTGATTAGGAAAGAAATAAAAAAATTGTGTTCCATCAATATTTTAAGGGAATAAGAGAAAATATTTGAAACGAAAATTTGTTTAACTTTCTCTCCTAAACTTTACTTTCAAAAGTGGGAGGATTTAGAAGGAAAGAAAAGGAAAATCTTTTTGATTTTTCATAAATGACTAAATTATCCTTAATCGCAATAAATAATTTTAAAAGGTAAGGGCATTACTGTAAAATGACCATTTTTCTTTCATTCCTCTCCAATTCAGGAACACAAATTTATATCTTTTCTCTCTAATTTCATTTCATTTCTTTCTAACTCAGGAACAAGAAATTTCAAAATCATTATCTTTGCTTTTCTCATGTTAATTTTATTTTCTTTCCTTACCGTGTCTCGGGAACACAGTGTAAGAGTGATTTTGGGGGGGGGGGGGGTTTGTTTTGTTGTGCATAGTCTTATGTGAGATAAAAAAAATGTGTTATTTGAATGAAATGAGTTCGGGTTTTATCCGTTAAAAATAACTCAACTAAAAAGAGTTCATCTGTTCATGTGGAAATTGTATCGTATAAACAATTGAAACCATACAAAATACAAAGCATCCATGACTTGTCGTGTGAAAACTGAGAACTAAGACTGCGTTTAGTAGGAGAAAAATTTTCTGTTTTTCGTTTTCTGTTTTTCTGTAAAAAATAACGGAGTTCATTTTTTGAAAAAAAATAGAAAATGTGTTTAGATGAAGGGGTGGAGTTTTCCTTTTTCAGACTAAAATAAAAAACATGTTTGGTTGAAGTGTTTTCTTAGAAAAGTTGTTTGAAAAAATATGAAAGTTTGGAAAAATTGAGGAGTTTGGAAAAATGTGAAAAAGTGGGGGAATTTTCTGTTTTCTTAGAAAAATTTGCAAGTGAACATGTATACTAATTATCAGTTTTCTTAGAAAAAATTTCTAAAAAATAAATGATTTTTCTGGAAGTGAATGCAGCCTAAGCGTCATGTAAAATCCTTTATTATTAGTTGGAATAAGGTGTGGGTGCTTGCGCGTTACGGCAGAAACTAAGTAAATAAAAGAAATGTGTGCGATACAAAAACGAACTTTTTTTTTAACCTAAAAAGTTGTCAACCAACATAGCTTCAAACTTTAGATAAATTTCAAGAAATACAACATCCAAGGAAGATAGTTTTAGCAAAAGCTAATTTACAACACAACTTATATCTCAAAGTGCATAGTTGACATACATAGCTAAGATAAAAATAGAGCAAATGTCTTAAGATTTAAGCACTAATATTTGTTGAACAACTATAAATATGATATGCAGTAGTATTGCTCCTCCCCCAAAAAAGTTTGAAGCTAAAAACCTCTTGCTGTAAAAATTGTTACTTATTGATATACAACTAAATAAAGTTGCTAAAGCTCAAAAGATAGAAATATAGGTTAGATTATTGTTACCCTACAACTCACCAAGTTAGCTCTTTCAAAGAGCTATGGCTGTTCCTTGTCGCCCGAACGACGTTGGATGTTGTTGAGACTGCGCTTTTGTTTCTTAATTAAGTTTGCTCATGCTTCTTCTACATGACGTTTAAGTATCATTAACCACATTTTCCAAACACAAAGTTTGAATTTTTCAAAGGCGATGAGTATCACACATACACATACATATTTTCTAGATACCAATTTTGACATTTTTCAAAGGCAATGAGTATCACATATACACAAAACACACACATATATAGACACATGTAGTAAGACTTATGTGGTTAGAAACCTCATGTTTGGTTAGGGCTTTTTAGTTTAGTGGGTTGAGAAAAAGATATTGGTATTAGAATATATTGTATATATTGTTTAAAATAGATGTAATGCTTTCCAAAGATATCGGAGAGTTAGTTTAGGACTCTTGTATGCTATATATTGAAAGGTGATCAATGAGAGAAGGCAAACAATTGATTCCTTTATGGTATCGGTGACCTTTTTCCTGCTACCCTAGCCGCTGGCCAACCTCCCTTCCTCCGATCATCCCGACGCAAAAATACACCCCGCAATCACTGTTACTAACATCCGGAACTTCATTCCGATTACTCTCGAAATGGAAAAAGGACAATATTCTTCTTAGGCGGAGTTGTTCAAGATTCACTGTCAGGCCTTCCAAGTCATCGACTTTATCTTGCCACCGGCTTCATCTTCTTCATCACCAGGTAAAGAAACTTCTCTTGATGAAGATTTTAGGTCTCGCCTTGATGCTATAGTCCTTCAATGGATCAATGGCACCATATCTAATGACCTTCTCCATATGATTCTCAAACCCGACTCCACTGTTGTCTAAGCATGGGTTGCCCTCGCTAATATTTTTCAAGATAACAAGCATTCCCGAGCCATCTACCTCGAAAACAAATTCTCAAATACCCGACTTGACAACTTCCCGAATGTTTCTATTTATTGTCAAGAGCTTAAAATGTTGTCCGATCAGCTCGCTGCTCGCTAATGTGGTTGCACCAGTTCAAAATCAGCGACTTGTTCTTCGGTTAATTGCAAGTTTGAATGAGCAATATGATGAGTTGCTATGATGATCCAGCAAACCAACCCGCTGCCTGATTTCTATGAAGCACGATCCAAACTCGTTTTGGAATAAACCCGCAAAGCAAATCAAGCAACCGTCTTCGCCGCTACTACCGGTACTGCTTTAAACACCACCACTCAACAACCTGATGAAAAACAACCCACTCCATCGCCATCACCTTCTTCCCAATCCCAAAATTTATACTGTGGTCGTGGTCGAGGGAGGGGTCATGGTCGTTGATCATCTTCTCCTCACCCGACTCAATTTCCTCCATCGCAGCCGCCACCATGGTCCATGTTTCCGCCATGGGCCTGGTCTCCTCAACAGTGGCCATATCCACCATGCCCCTACCCGACCACAGCTTGGTCGAGAAACAATCAGCAGCCTTCGGCATCTTTTTCACCGGTATCCTTGGTGCAAGACCTCAACAAGCATATGCGGCTTCTTCACACCATGTCTCTTAATCCACCGGATCAAAATTGGTATCTTGACACGGGTGCTACATTGCACATGACCAACATGACATGTAACTTCTCGTCTTATTTCAATAATGGCATTTTAAACAACATTATTGTTAGTAATGGCTCCAAATTATCGGTTCATGGTATGGGTAATCACACTCTTCCCTCTCCTTTACCTCCCTTAAAATTAAATAATATTCTTCATGTCCCTCATCTTATAAAAAAATTAGTATTTGTGTATTGCCTTACTCAAGACAATAATATTTCAAACATGGCAAGTCTTTGTGAAATAACTCTGATGAGAAGAAAAAAGAAGGCGTTAAGAGACCCTCCTGCCCCAACCCTAGACACTCTAAGATCCTTTTTCAAACCTGCTCCCAGAATTTGATTCGTTTGGTTTTGATGTGAAGGATTACCGGACACGGACACCTATCCTCTGATGTAATAGCAAAGGTGACCTCTACACGCTCACTATTTCGTCACCTCCGCAAGTTCAACATCCCTCACCCTTTGATGCTTTGTCCCAAGATATATGGCACCGCCGCCTCAGCCATCCGGGGCCTACCTTATTACGTAGTCTTAAAAATAATTCGTTTATTAATTGTGGTCGAATTAAAAGTTCACCTGTTTGTGAAACTTGTGTGTTTGGTAAACATGTTCGATTGCCGTTTGTGGATTCTAAGTCTTTCACATTATTACCTTTTGATATAATTCATAGTGATCTTTGGATTTCACCAATTTGGACTTCACCAATTGTTAATATTACGTTCTGTTTCTTGATGATAAAACAAACTTTCTATGGACTTATCCTATTGGTCATAAATCACAAGTTTATTTTATTTTTCTCAACTTCAGTAAATTTATCCTAAATCAATTTGAAAGAAAAATTAAGTGCTTCTAATGTGACAACGGGAAAGAATATGCCAATAACTCATTTCAAGGACTTTGTAATCAACATGGCATGACGTTTCGTTTCTCCTACCCTCATACATCCTCTCAAAATGGCAAAGCCAAAAGAAAAATCCGCTCCATTAATAACATCATCTGCACCTTACTCACACACTCTTCGGTTCTTACCAATTTTTTGCACAACGCCTTGAAAATGGCGACTTATATCTCTAATATTTTTCCTAGCAAATTACTCTACTACGCCTCCCCTACACACATTATTTACAATCGATCTCCTTGTTACGACCATCTTCGAATATTCGGTTGCCTATGCTAGACAAACGTTCCACACCATGTGTATTCCTTGGATACCCCTCTAACCATTGGGGGTATAAATGTATGACCTCTCTAAACGTCAAATCATTCTTTCCCGTCACGTCATATTTGATGAAAATATCTTCCCATTCACGAACCTCACATCTCCTAAACCATCATATGACTTTCTTTACTCTAATATTCATCCTTACTTCACTCACTTCTCCCCAACCACCACTACTCCATCTACCGATAACCCTCCACCACCATCCGCCCCCAACAAACCCCTCCTCACCATCTCCCAATAACTCAACCTCTGATAATCAATATCGACCCCCATCTCGCCTATGGATCAATAACATACTTAATTCATAGTCCTAAGTGACTAATTTTAGCCTTTGGATCAATAACATTAATAGTCCATATTGCATTTTAAAATTTTGGGCGGGTGGCATTTTCGTAATTCATATGTGATACTTTTACAAATCACATGTGATTGTATATTGAATCACCTGCGATTGAATATTAAAATTTCAGAACTATGTTTTTATATGGACTTTATTGAACACAACTCATATAAACTAATAATGTGATTAAAGAAGGAGAAGTCGGGTTTGTAATTGTTAGTTTTAGTTTCGACCAAATGTCGTGTTTTTCTGAAAAAACCGGTTTTGTAAAAATAGATGATTTAATATTAAAAGGGTTTTTATAACTAAATCAAGTTTTACGCGTGTTTCGAAAAAATATACCTATTGGTCGGAACAGGGTTTTCGAATAAATTTATTAGAAAAATGATATATCCTCCCACTCACCATAAGATGACATGTGGAGTCCACTAATTTTCTTTCCCTACCTTTACCATTGATTTTGACATTTGTATTGATCTTGTAAATAAGAGAATAAGTAGGAGAAAGAATTAGAAATATATATAACCTCTCAATTTATTATTGTCGCGAGGTAAAGGTAACCTACTTTTAGATCTTCAGGGGTTCTAGAGGGCGTACAAGCTTAAGTCATTTAGCATCTTCGGGTTTGAGTCTAGGTAGTAGGGTTTTTTTTTCAAAAATGGTGAAGGGTATTACTCTCTCATGGCGCGTGGCTTGGGGCTCACATACTACCCTTTATGGATGTCACTGCGGACCAAGCTCACTAATTTAACATCGCTGTTCAAAAAAAAAATTAGCATCTTCGTCAACCACGTAACGAGTGTTGATCTCATTATTTCTTTTTTGCCTTAGACCATGAGTAGTGGTCATTCGATTTCTCTCTTACCCAAATGTCATATCAGCACCACATTACTTTTTTCTCCCTTTCTCTGTCTTACCTAAAACACAAGTATAGCCTAATCCAATCTTTTTTCTAATTTTTTAATTTATTTTATTATACATTTAACTATTAAACAAAATAAAATATTTATAAATTGTATAAAAATAAAAAAATAAAAATTTCATTAATAATAATGATACATTTCAATCGGCTCATACATATAATTCTCTAATTCTTTTTTCTTGACCAAAGTCATTTTTAAAACAGCACCCGTAAGGTGTGTTTGAATCCATAATGATAAATTTGTAGAATGAAGTTGATGGATAGAAGAGAGTATATAAAATTTTGAACTATTGGGGTGAAAATTTTAAAAGTGTAAGTGTGTATTTATAGGGGAGAATATGATATATATTGTAACATCCTCATCTTGGGCCTAGATGTAATTCGTACATGAGTGTACGTAGTTATTATAATAGGAAGTATATTATGTATGTACTTGTTGAATTAAATGAATG
>JAUEJL010076679.1:0-15831 GCA_032274825.1 Drosophyllum lusitanicum | reverse complement strand
AATACGATTTTATATGATTTAATAAGGGCATATATGAAATTATCTTTAATAATTTTGACTCTAAAAAGTCAAAATTGGTTTTTTGATTTTAAATAAATGAATGGTTAAAATTAAATATATTTTTAAATGAATGGAAGATATGTACTCTTGCTGCCTTCGTGGATGATTTTAGCACCAAAAGTAAAACACACAAAATTCAATCTTCTTTTCTTCTTGTGCGTTCGACGGCTACGCAACAAAACTAGGCACCTTATCACCATTTAATTCTTGTAATAATTCTTTTTTTCAAGATTGTAAACACTATAGTGTTATAGTTGATTGATTCCGACCTTCTCCATCCATTGTTTTTCTTGTTTTTGATATTCCACGTAAATCAATATGCCTCTATCTTTTACTGCTTTTCATTATTTTATTATTGGTTGATCGTGGTTGATTATTATTGATAGTTTAATCATATTTTGCTCAAACTAATATTAGTTGGATAACTTGGATCCTTTCAGATTTTATCCCAATTTTAACTTTAGTCATATAAAATAGATTATGGGAGAAATTAGTGTTGTCAATTTTTGTCTCTGCTATTTGCTACAATTAGTATCCGAACCAGATTACTTTGATATTAGTTTATTGGGATTATTTTCGTTAAGTAAATTAGTCATGTCTTCAATGAAATACAATATTCCCTTTTTAGGTAGAAATGCTATGTTTCCTCTATGGCAAGTGACAAGGCACTTTTAAGCTTAGAGAATATGCCCACTTCATGGACCCCGGCAAATAAGGAGATAAAAGATATGAAGGCTTCATCTAAAATTTATTTGCATTTGTCAAACGCCATTTTGTAATATGTGTTGAAGGAAAATTATGTGGCGGTTTTATGGTTGGAGTTGGAGCAATTTCTGATGACAAACAGCTTTCTCAACAAGTTGCATTTAGAGCAACGATTATTCACTCTCAAGATGACTGAAGAGAGTACTTTAGCTAATCAAATATCCAAATTCAAAGAGTTATTCAGTAACGTGGTGAATATGGATGTTAGGTATGATGATGAAGAATTAGCTTTGTATTTGTTATCATCTTTGCCCGGCACTTATGATTACTTTCGTGATACTATCATTTATAGTCGTAACACTTTTGTCATGGATGAAATTTTGAATTCTTTGGATTCAAAAGAGAAGATGATATTACAGGTGGTGATTATGGTGACGCGAGAGCCGAAGGTTTGAATGCAGGACGAAGAATGACCGAGAGAGGTAAAAGGTCTCAATCCTCTAGCAAACAAAAGTTTTGAAACTGTTTTCATAAGAAGGAGAATACGATTAATGAATGTTTCAAGTTAAACAGTAAGAAAAGGATAGTGTAGCAACAAATTGTAAAGGGGGTAATACATCAGCCGAAGTCGATATAACCGAGATTGATTGTGTTGGAGAACTTCTAATAGTTTATGCAGCCGATGTCTCATATCTTTATCTGATTTTGATCCATCTCGTCTTTAACACCTTTGACTCGGTCATATGAGTTTTCATGACATGTCTGATTAACTTGAAGAGGCTTATTAGAAGGAAAAATGGTTGTTGATTTAGAGTTTTGTGAAGACTGTGTATGCGGAAAGAAAAACAATTGAGGTTCATCAGTGCTATTCATGCAACACGAGGACCGCTTGAATATGTCCACTTGGATTTATGGGGACCGGAGGAAGTTGCTTTGAAAAGTAGAGCTTCGTATATGCTTGCGATTGTTGATGACTTCTCAAGAAAGGTTTGGTCATTATTTCTGAAGCATAAAGAATACGTTTTTGCTGCTTTCATAAATTGGAAGATGCAGGTTGAAAAGCAATTTGGATTGGAGATAAAGTATCTTTTTATGGATGTTGGACTTGAGTTTTGCTTAAAAGAGTGTAATGTCTATTGTCGAAAGGTAAGAATCACTCATTATCACTCGGTGATCCATACACCTCAACGTGATGGTGTAGCCAAAAGAATGAATCACACTATTATAGAGAAAGTCCGGTGTATGTTTTTAACTCCAAATTGCCAAAGTCTTTTTGCACAGAGGATGCTTCTACCGCTTGTTATTTAATAGACTATTCACCGTCACCGACAATCAAGAAGAAAACTCCTTTTGAGTTATGGTTTTGGAAACTTGCCAATTATATAGATTTAACACCGTTTGGATGTCTAATTTTTGCATGAGTTGTCAATAAGAAGTTAGAACCAATGGAAAGTAAATGTATACTTCTTGGGTATAATCCAGGGTTAAAAGAATACAAGTTATGGAATTTTGAGTTACAAAAGGTTATTATCTTATGGAATGTTACTTTTGATGAGATTGTTATGATTCAACGAGTCATTGACTCTCTCTCTCTCTCAATATGGAGGAATCATCTTAAGCATGCAAGGAGAATACTCGAATTAAGGTAGAGTTTCCTACTGCACACAGGGGTGTTGAAAAAAACCGAATCCGAATAAACCGAACTGAGAAAAATGATTCGGGTAATACGGGTCTTATTCGGTTATCGGGTATCTAGTTCAGGTTAATTGGATAAATCGTATTCAATTCAGGTTAGGGTAGCGGGTGAGATATTTGGGTTTCGGGTATACTTGAATAACCCAATTAAGATTTTTTTTATTTCTCAAATAATTTTAAATTATATATGATTATTTACATAGTGCTTTTAGAATAGCCATTTATAGTAATTGTGCATATAAGTTGGTATATAACATAAAATACACATGCAAAACATGTATTTAATAACATTTTTGTATCTTCTATCATTCTCTGCGGATCAAGATCAAAATAGTATCTATAAACACTAAAACTATCTTAGTTGAGTTCATTTAATATGTATAAGCCACAACTCGATTTTTTTTGTGGTTCTACAATTCTATTTGTACTTTTTTATTTGTGCATTCAAATTTTGGGTTAGTGTGTAATACATTTGAGCAAATATATCTGTAATGAAAAAATCATTCTAATCAATGTGCCTCAATTATAGTTTTCATTTGTTATACCTGAAAATTAGATAAGTGATACCTGCAAGTTATCAATTGATGCTATAATGTGTTTGTAACAACTTATTATGAAAACACCATGCAGTGTACGAACCCAAAAACTAAAAGCAACGCAACCCAAAAAAAACCCAACTAACTCTTATTCGGTTATATCCCATTAAGATCCTCTCTTAACCGAATCGAATAACCTGAACCCGAATAACCTAATTTCTTATTCGGTTTGGTTATCGATTATTTTACAAAAATAAAATGCCGGAATCACCTGAAAACCGAATAAAATAACCGAATTACACCCCTAACCGCGCCTACTATTCTTTTGAGTACCATTGAGCAAGCGTTAAAAATATTGAGTCACTATTGGAGCCTACGTGTTATGATGAGGCTATCAAGTCTACAACTCAAGTTATTGGATGGTTGTTATGCATAATAAGATGAAATCTTTGTAGAAAAATGGCATTTGTGATTTCATTCCTGATCCTAAAGGGATTAAGCTAATTAAATATAAGTGGGTCTACAAGCTCAAGGAATCCATCAACCTAATGAGATATTAATATATATTCGTGTATTGTCAAACATATTTCTATCGTGCATTGTTGGGTTTGGTTGCTTCTAATGATTATGAATTAGGGCACCTTCATGCTTCAACAACTTTCTTAAATGGTGAGCTTGAGAAGGACTATGTGTATATAGTAAATCTCTTTTATGGTCTCAACCAATCTCCTAAACAATGGTATATGAGGTTAGACTCTTTTCTAAATAATCATGAATTCAACATCTGCACTTACAATATATGCGTTTATTATAAAAGGTGTGACAATGGTTCATTGGTCTAATTACTCTTATACGTAGATGACATGTTGATCGCACCGAATGATATGATTTTGAGATTAAAGGACTAGTTAAAAGATGATTTGAAACAAAGGAAATTGGGGTTGCTAAAATTATATTGGGTATGAAAATCGCGTGTGACAGGAGTTCTAGGGTCTTGCATCTTTCTCAGAAAATTACATTAAGAAATTCCTACTTCGCTTCAGAATACATGAAGCGGGATCTGTCAAAACACTTGTTGCGGCTCATTTTTAGCAATCATCCGCTTTAAGTCCTGCTACTACTACTACTACTACTACTACTACCACTACTACTACAATTTTGCTGCCCTCTCTTGAAGCAGAACATATGGAGGTTTCTAAAGCTCTTAAGGAAGTTACTTGGTTAAGAGATTATTTGAAAAACTTGATGATATAGCAAAGTTCGACATGGTGCTTTGTGATAATCTCATTCACATTTTCACCAAAGGTCTTTCGGTGGCCAAGTCCAATTCATTTGTGGACTTTGTAGCTTCTCTGAAATGCATTTAAGACTTATAGGCTTTTGGCGGAGACTATATTATTATTCTTCAAAATCAATTTATCTCTATACTGCATGTATTATTTCTTTTGGATCTTTAGAGTTCGATGGGATGTTCGTGTTTTTTGCTAATTGATTATGGAGCAGTAGGTTTTTCGCGTGACACTGTTGTTTGTTGTTTTTTACATGACTTATACATTTGAAGTCATAGTAGAAATTGTTGAAAATATATCTTTAAAGGAAAACTATTCAAAATTTCAAGGGCACAGTTAACAACTTTGCCAAACTTCACATTAGATTGGTATATGTGCCTTGCTGTGTTTGTAGCAGATTTGAGTAAGGCTGATAATTCTTGACACGACATGAAACCCAACCCGAACCGAATACGACTTAGGTCGACACGAACACAACTTGAAACTAAGTTGGGTCAAATATGGATTGACCCAAAAATGACATAAAAAAAGTCAACACAAACACAATTACCCGAAGTAGACATATTTAATCCGATTTTATTTAATAAAAAATAGAAAAAAAACATATTTATCTTAAAACTATAAAAGAACTAAAAGTAATAAACAAATAATAGGCATTAATGATTTGGATTTTTGTGGCATTTCAAAATTTATATATATATGTATAATCTTATAATTGAAAGGATTACATCAATATTTATTTTGAACAACATAAGTATATTTTCATTTAAAAGCAAGAACCTTCTCACAAAGGATTACATCAATATTATCTAAGTATATTATGTGAGTTTAAAACAATGCAAAAATGAAATTTGAACACAAAAAACTAATTTTTTTTTCTAAAAATATAAACCTTTAAAGATCCTTAAGTAACAAAATCTTAATTAGAGGGGGAAAATGATAATTACAAACCAGAGGGGAGGGAATATTTACGAGGGAGATGAATTAGAGAGGGGGTTGTGTTGAATAATGGAGGAGGAGGGAAAACAAAAAAAAATTTTAGAGAAGAGAGAATATTTACTATTTAAGAGGGAAACTGATGTTCTTTTGATTTTTATATTTTAAATATTAATTAAAAAATAAAACAAAAATATTAGAAGTTGTATAAAAAATATATATAAAAAATTATTTTGTTAAATATATACATAATAATAATTAATAAAAATATCTGTTAGGCTATATTTACAACTATATATTAATTATGATTAACCTCTATAACTAAGTTTTATCGAACATATTTGATTGTAATTGATGAATCGTGATTGTAACTGGGTTAAAGTATGATCGTAACTGATAATACTAATCCTTATTCTCCTATTTAAACAAAACTTTATCATTATTGATCTTGACATTGACCTTGATTCACTTATGTGAACCAAGTATGACTATAATTGATAAATTGTAATCATTATTCGCCTATTAGAACAAAGCACGAACTTAATTGACTCATTGTTGACAATGATTAACTTGTGAACAGAGTGTGGCTTCTATTCATTTATTTGATCGTTGCCCGACTATCATTGACCTGATGTTGAATATTTTTTTACCATGATTAATTATTTTGAACAAAGCAAGACTTTGATCGTCTGCTGTTGACCGCTATTCAATTCTTTTGAACAAAGTATAACTTATTTGAACAATTTATAATCATGTTGTCATGAAATTCACTTATTTGAACAACGTTGACTTTGATTAATTAGTCTTAACACCGATTAGCCTAGTTTAAACAAATGTCAGTTTCATTAACCTATTTAAGCATTTTTACCATGACTTATCGTTTTGAACAAAGCATGACATTTATTGACATATATGGTTTCAAGTATGAGTGCAATTGATCAATAACGATTGTATTCACCTATTCAAACAAAAGGATGACCTTGATTAACTAATATTGGCCATGAAACAAAATTCCCTATCCATATCTCCGATCCACTTAGGGATTCCCCGGTCTAGGTTTGGTATCGAGTACATGTTTTTTTGGTCATCCTCCATAATTAGGCAATATAATGCGTAATAAAAGCTTAGTAAAATTTATACAAGAAAAATAAAATGAGTCAACATGAAACCATCTCGGAATCAGGTTTTTTCCCCAAAAGCACAACCCAAAATTTATTCCACGAAAAAATGGGCCTACACTAAACATGACCCAATCCGAACACTAAATTAAGTGACACGATCCAAACCGGACATGAAACTAAACTGGGTCAAAAACGGATCGACACGAAAACGACACATAAATTGACGCAGGACCCATTTAACACGAACACAACCCGAATTACAAGGCCTAGATTTGAGCACCAAAATTAAAACACACACAATTTAATCTTCTTTTTTTCTTGTGCTTTAGACGGCTATGAACCAAAACTAGGGTTTAAACCCTAATCACCATTTAAGCGATGTAATCCTTCTTCTCTTAAGCTTGTAAAGACTGTAGTGTTGTAGTGTATTGATTATCAGCCTCATTCGCGCCGTGATTTTTCCTATTTTGGGGTTTCCACGTAAATATCTGTGTCTCTATCTTTGATCCTTTTTCATTATTTTATTATTGGTTGATTGTGGTCGATTATAAATAAAAGTTTAATCCTATTCCGCTCAAACTAATATTAGTCGAGTAATTTTAATCTCTAAAAGTTTTGATATTATCCAGGGTCGACACAAAACATGACCCGACCCGAACACGAAATTAAGTGACACGATCTAAACCGGACATGAAACTAAACTGGGTCAAAAACAGATCGACACGAAAATGACACCTAAATGGACGACACGACCCATTTAACACGACCCGAATTGTGAGGCCTAGATTTGAGCACCAAAATTAAAACACACAAAATTCAATCTTCTTTTTTTCTTGTGCTTTAGACGGCTACGCACCAAAACTAGGGTTTAAACCCTAATCACCATTTAAGCCTTGTAATCCTTCTTCTCTCAAGCTTGTAAAGATTGCAGTATTGTAGTGTATTGATTCTTGGCCTCCTCCGTGCCGTGATTTTTCCTATTTTGAGGTTTCAGCGTAAATCTCTATGTCTATACCTTTTATCCTTTTTCATTATTTTATTATTGGTTGATCGTGGTTGATTATTATTGATAGTTTAATGCTATTCCTGTCAAACTAATATTAGTTGGGTAATTTCAATCTTTGAAACTTTTGATATTATCCTAATTTTGACACAGCTCTTATAAATAAGATTAGGAAAAAATTAACGTCAAAGACCTTGAGCTTCATGCCAAAGACGATTACCGAAGATAGAGTCGCAACGTATGTGATTTCACCTTTGGACCATTTATCAACACGGTTGAGTATGTACTTTTCGAGTCTAAGAAATTCTTCACTTGTACATTTCTCAGCTCAAGCAAGAAAAATTCTAAAGACCTGAAGATCTTTGAAGACTCTCGCTCGCATATGTTATTAATTATGAGCCAATGACGGTGGAAGCGAAGTCCACTCTATCATAATAGAATCCTCATTCTATTAGGCCATTCATACGGTATCTCATCTTCTCTCTCTTACCCAAATGTCACATCAACACTACATCACTTTTTCCTTCCCTTTGTCTCTCTTACCCAAATACCTAGTATAGTCTAACCCAAATTAACTCATCTTCTCTATCTTACCCAAATAACGGTTATATTTAAAAAAAATAAAATTTGTCGGGTGTGGGGAGCCGAAAGACTACCCGTTGGGTAGCAGGGGGTACCGGTGTTACCGGCCTTACCCAAAGAACCAGATAGGGTTTGGGCCGCCCACTACAGGTGTTATACACAAGTCCGCAATATAGTTACGTAATATATGTATATACTTTATATGCTACCACATGTCATGCCATAAGCATCATTTCTCATACCGTTTCTCTATACTCATATGGGTGGCGTTAGAAGTCTCATTAAATTTAATTATAACAAATACCTATAAATTAATTAATTATTTTATGATCGTCAAATAACTTTCAAAGATATATATTAGGTCTTAAAGACGGAGTCTCTCTTTAATGTTGTAGCCTCCCTACCAAACACCAAGCACCAAATACCTAACACCAAACACAAGAGTCCAAATCTAGAATACGGCATGTTTATAAATCGAAAAATAATATATCCTCTTACTATTTCTTTCTACTTAATTCTCCTACTTATCACAAGATAACATGTCAAACCCATTGATTCTCTTTTCTTGTCTCCTTTATTGATTTTTACACTTGAGCTAATCTTGTAAGAAGAAGAAATAGTATTATAAGTATATATCACCTTTCTTATAAATTATGTACTACACTTTTTTAGGCAGAAGAATAAAAAGTCAACATGTGCCACACTAAAAAAATTGATTGCAAGTCTTTTTAGGACTCCAAAAGCAATGAAAGGCTGGTTCTGGTTGACCTTAGGAATTCAAATTTGAACTCCATGCCAAGAGGAAGAGCTCAAACCATTGACCTTTTCTATTTCCTTTTACCTAATTGTACTTTCCTCTTAATTTTGGGTTAATTTTAAAAAACCAACTAATCTTTATACATAATTTTTAATTTTACTTTCTTCTTTATTTAGTTACCAAAAACCTAAAGAGGACAAGTCAAAGTTAAGCAACACTACCTAAATAGAAATTTAATTTAACAAGTAGCACTCATATAGAATAATATGATTTCGGAAAAAGAAACACAGCGTATACAATTATGATTGATGATTCGTAGTACCCGTATCAAATAGCTTCGTCAATGTGGTATTACAAAATAGAAAAGTATAAGTATGAAACAAGCATGGTATTTAGGATCTTGAAAAACAAAGTGGCTATTACAAAAGAGAAAAGTCATGTATGAAACAAGCATGCTATTTGATGTACTTTAGGATATTGAAAGTCATGGATGTTCACACAAGGAGGTGTTTGTTAAATTGGTTGACTTGCAAAAATTCAACCTTTCTTTAATCAATGAATCAAAGTCAACTATTTCTTTAATCTTCCTACCTATACCACTTCAACAACTCATTTTATCTCCACCACCTAATATCTTTATTCTTCCATTTATTTCCTTCCAACTACTAAATATAATCACATAATTCTTTACTAAAACCAAAAGAATACACACAAATGACAAATGATGATCACTTGGAATAATTATATCTCACTTTATACTTTAAGCAACGATCGTTTAACCGAGCTCATTTATTTTGAATGTTTGAGCACTATTCAACCTTTAAACTAAAATAGACAATATTTTTTTATATATATATCATACATTTCTTATATTTTCTTTATTTGCAAAGATTATTCTATTTTGAATGAATTGAATAAAAATAAAGAGAGATGATATTTTCAATTGTAAAGTTGATTCATTCAAGGTAAACCTATGATTCACTGACTTGTAACATAGCTTCAAAGATGTTGTACCTTCAATGGATAAATCAAATTTATAAGTGAAAGAATCAGCTCCTAAAAATAAATACAGAGTGTAATAATGCAATGTATGGATTTGAATCAAATAGTAAACAATAATCATCATTCATGTTCTTGCAATCAAGAAATCTTGAAACAACATTTACATCACTGGTTTCAACAACCTCAGATTCTAACATCATTCTAACTGCAATTGAAAAATCTTCTTCTATATAAAATTCTGACAACGATTCCGAGTCTGTACGGGTTGACTCACTATAATCATCTTCCACATCTACATCTGTATACAAATTATGTTGCGAAATATCTGAACTTCTATCAATTTGATTGATTCTGACTGTGATCCAATCTTCTTCATCAACCCAATTTGGCAACGAAGAACTTATAAAAGGAGTTGCTTCCACCAATTGCCTTATCCTATCCACCGGAGACTCGCCGGAGAGATTTGTGAACAGGGTCAGATCCGGAGAAGCATCGGCGACTTCAAAAGAATCCCAGAATCCTTGATCAAGAATGCTACTTGGAGAATTTTTTGGAAAATTTTCAAAGTTTTGTGAATTACAATCGGAATTAACAAATGGGTGTTGAAGAAGTTCTTTTGCCGTCCATCTTTCATTAGCCTTTATTTGAAAACAATTTTTCAAGAAATCTTTCGCTTCCACTGATAAACTCGCCGGAATTAATGGTACATCGCCGGAATACCCGATTCTGTATAAAGCAGAGACAGGATCTTTAATCTCTGGCCACGGGTTACAACCAGTCGCCATTTCGATTACCGCACACCCAAGCGCCCAGACATCAGCTGCAAACCCCTGTTCTTCCCCTCGTGCAACCTCCGGCGCCATGAAAACCGGTGTACCGGAAATTGCAGAGGACGTATCTCCATAGAATTTAGCACAACCCAGATCACCGATTTTGACACCATCGCTTGCTACCATCAAATTCTGGCACTTGATATCACAATGCACCAGATTATTGGAGTGAAGATAATCTAATCCAAGTAGAATCTGATGAGTATAAGATCTGATCAAACACTCATCAAGACATCCTCCTTGTTTCTTGATTATGTCGGAAATTGTTCCACAGGGTGCATACTCCATGAACACATTGTACATTGGAATGTTGCTAATATAATCAACATCAAACCCGATGTACTTGATAATATAAGGGGATTGTAATTGAGAAAGAAATTGTTGCTCTTTCTGTAAGAACAGAGAGGAAGAAAGCTGGGCGGACTTGACAGCAAAAAGATCTCCGGCAGCCGTGGTGGCGAGGGAGACGGTGGCGTAGGAGCCACGGCCGATGATGGGACCTCTTTTCCAGTTCATTAGAGAGAGAGAAAGACAGGGTGCTGAAATAGTGAAGTGTGTGGAAGGTGGGATATCGTACTTGTATATATTGGGTTTGGCCGTTTGGGTGTATATAAATAATTTTAGAATTATAAATTAAATGTTGAATTGAAAAAGGGAGAATAGAGAAGTTGTGATTGGACCACGTGGCAAACGGATTGGGTTTGGCCGACGGTGGGCGGCGTTTGCTTGGCTTCAAATAAAGCCATTCACATGAAAACACGTGAGCACGTGGAGTTACTGCGACATCAACGCTTCTTAGTTTTCACTGTCGCACGTTTTGCGTGACAAGTCATATTTAAATTGCGGCGCCGGCTGGTTTTACCGCCCGTGGTAAAAATTTGCTTGCCCGTCTTCTTTTTACGGAAGTGAAATGTTACCGAGGAACAGTGCGGTCTGTTTGAATTTCTTAACTTTAATAAAATAAATGAATAAAAATAATTATTTGAATAAATTGATTTTCGTTATTGATAATTTGTTTCTTTAGTATGACACATTTTTGAAACGGAGTATTATTTATTGATATCAAATTTAAAATGTGTATTGAAGAAAAACCATATGTTCTGCAAGTTAAAATCATCTCTACTAGTAAAAATTCATAACTATCATAATTAGTCATTATATCAGCATAACTAATTTATAACTAAACAACCACAGTAATAACACATATAACTATTATCACTGGACTTATACACAATTATTTATCTTAATTTCTATTTGTTAAAAAATAAATAAAATAGATAATGAAGGGAGACAACTCGTTACCACCATAACTAGCCACCCAAATAACATTTTGGTAGTAATAGCAATAACCATAGTCAATTGTTTTAGGTCGTTATTGGCTTTAACGAGCACCCATTGCGGGTGCTCTAAGAAAAATGTGAATAGCCCATCTACAAAGTTAGAATATACAATAAGATCAATATAAAACTAGTGTAATACATTTTGCGGTGCTTGAAAGTTAAAAAAGTATTTATATGGTTAATATGTTGGTTTTTATATATAATGTTTTAGAAAAATGTTACAAAATTATGAAAGTTTATGTTTTTAACATATAGCTATAAATAAAAACTAATTAAATAACATAAAAAAACAGATAGAATTTGTTCGTCACACGACATAACATACGATATGAGTAGATAAAATGGTACTTAAGGATATGTAAGAAGGAAAAAAGTGTCTCTTTTCAAAATTAAGATAACATGTCATATATAACTTTAGTCATTTCAACGTTGTTCGTTCAAAGTACTCTCTGTTAAATCACTTACAAATAAAATATTCAAAAAAAATATAACATCAAAATATGTCGTTTAATAAAAAAATTATGGCCTTGCATATGCCTGAAATTTACAAAGCGAAATAAAAGTAAAACTACTTGAATCGATATGAATAAGTTTAACTAAAAAAACCTTCAACTATTTCGTTAGAGGAAATGATCCATGTAGTTAATTATCTAACTTAGGTGATTAGCACTTATATACTATGGAAGATATTTATGTCATCTAACTATTTACCTGCATGAATCTTTTTCCCATTTTATTGTCCCCAAAGGTTATTCTATAGTGCTCGAAAAACATAGTTAATTCATTACTGAGTACTGACTAGCCAAGTTTTTCAAAGATTAAAAATTACGTAACTGGTTAACTAGAGTGCACCATATATCGGTTATCCATTTATAACAACCCTAATGCATACATATTAAAAAGACGCGTTTAGAAATTTTATACCTTTGAAAACAGGAAAAATTTCATACAGGGATCCGAATATCAACTCATAATTTCTGAAGGCTCCATAATTTTTTATAAGATATGAATAAATGCCTTTCTATATAAATAACTTTTTATTTAGTTATTAAAAATTTAAATATTATAAGCAAGTACTTTTATTGTTCCCTTTTGAATGTGAAATCATATTGCACCTTCCAATATGTTGAAAGGATGGGAACCACGCTACGCTACCCCAAACCAAAATTTGATTTTTTAACAAGAGGTCAACCAACTTGATTTTTCTTAATTCAAAGACTTTGACTTTTACATCTTGAGAAAAGTAAGAATAGTGAGCAGTGTACCTTAAGTTGCATGCTTTCATGTTCATTTAATCTAACACCATGTGCGTTTAAAAAAAATTATAATAAGTTCAAATTTCCACCTTGAGCAACTATTACGTACTACTATTTTCAAATTTATAATAAAAGGCGGCATAAACACACACATACAGGGAAGAGTTATTGAAAAAATAAAGCTTTATTAAATAATGACTTATTTAACCGGACGTAATTTACGGTTGTTTAAAAATATAAATGACGAAAATAACATAATGAATAAGTCATTACTAGTGTTACAAATTTAATGTCGCAGTTCTCGCACAAAAACAGTTCTTGCTTGAACTTTTTTTTTTCTCTCTCTCTCTCTCACTATATATATAGGGATGGTTCATTTAATAACCATCTTTATTACGAGTATCGCGAGAACCAATCTTTGTCTTTGATTAAAATAAGTCAATGGGTAAAAATTTTGGCGGCTCATTAATGATTTATTATTGGCTCATTAACAAGAGGTATTTTGGGAAAATCAAGCCTCGTTGAATAATAATTTATCCACTCGGACGTAATTCACTGTTGGGTAAACATATAAATGACCAAAATGCCCCTATTAATGAGTCATTAATGAGCATTAATGGTAGTTACAAATGGTATCCATGTTACTCATAATAAGAACGGTTCTAATAAACTTCTACATACATACATACATACAAACATAAGTTCATTTAAAAACCATCCTTGTTGCGAGTACCGCGAGACCATTTTTAACCACCATTAATTACTCATTAATAAGAATATTTTAGTTATTTTATATTTATCCAATAGTGAATTGTGTCGGAGTAAATCTTTATTAATCAGTGAGACTTGATATATTCAAAATAGCCCTATTAACGAATTATTAGCATTATTAGTTATTGATTTTAATCAATGCTTAAGATTGATTAACTCATATATATTTGTGTGGTTTTAAAATATTTATATATAAAAAATATTATATATATATATATATATTGATACATGTGTTTGTGGGAGAGAGTAAACCTTTGAAAAAAAATACAATGATTATTGTTGTTTTAAATATCTAATTTTTAATTAGGAATGAAAGTTTTAAAATTTATTCACTTCATATTAAAAAAAGAAATTTTGCATGTGAAAATGTGTTTATTGGTTTATGTAGGAGGACAAATCTTCCATGTGAATAGGGCAAGTGCAATAAATGCCAATGAAACACCTACCAAAATGCCTCATATAGGTCTTCACACTATATATACAAAGTTTCTTCAAAATATGCTCCATGTGACTTTAATTTTATAGTATTAAAACTAATGGTATATTCAATAAAATAGTTTTAGCGTAAACCAGAATAAAAAATAAAAATACCGAACATGATGCTAAAATTTAAAAGCATTCGTTTGTAATCGTAGTCCGTAGAGTTGTGTTCAATAAAGTCCATGTAAAAAATATAATTCTAAAATTTTAATATTCAATCATAGATGATTCTGTATACAATCATATGTGATTTGTAAAAAGTATCACATGTGAATTACGAAAATGTCACTCCGTCCAAATTTTTAAAATGCAATCTGAACGATTAATGTCATTGATCTAAAGACTAAAATTAGTCCCTTAAAACTATGAATTAAGTATGAACTATATTGATCATTCTTCTGTAATCATATAGCGGAACAAAGGCGGATTCAGAAATTGTAATAAATTTTACTCAGGATAATTAATACAAATTATTTTTTAAATTTCTTTTTGATATTGTGTTTATATTTTTTTTTAAATTTTAGCTACAATTATTAATACATGATACATATTAGATTCACTTTTATATAATAAACATTTTTACAATAATTAAATGTTTAAAATAGTTTTTTTTAATTAAAAACTTAATAAAACTGAAACTTTAGATCATAAATTCAACCTATATAGAGAAACTTTTGTTAAGGTTTATCTTTAATAATGATATATAAAGATTACAATGAGTTTAAGTTTTTTTTTAAAATTTAATGTCTTATTAGTAAAGTTTTTAAATTGATGTACTTATTTTATTTAAAGTTATGCTCTTATTAATACAAGATGCTTTCTAGATTTCTTATTATAAATATATATAAACATTACGATAACTTTACATTTTTTAGAGCCTTCAATTTCTTAGTTAGGTAATAAATTTTACTAAAAATTTTTGGCCGCAAAAAACATGCAACCAAAATTGTACAACATCTGATTCGGGCCTAAGATTTATTAAAGAATGATGTGGAACATCCAGCCTAGAAGGCCCAAAAAGTAAAACAGCACCAAAACATTGTCAAGACTCAAGAGTCAAGAGGAAGGTCAAGATGTTTACGATCAATAACTATCTTAACGAGTTATTAATGATGTTATAAATAGGTCTTCAACGAAAAATCATTCATGTTTAACCCTTCCCCTCTCTCTCTCTCTCTCTATATATATATATAAAATTGAGTTAAAAAAATAAAGAGTTTAATGTAAAAAAGTTACGAAGAATTAGAAGAGTGACACATAATTACAAATAAAGGGTATTTTAGGTGCACTATAGTTCACCAGAAAGTTACATTTACCTTCTATTTTAGTCAGTATGACATGGTTAATACATCCAAACGTCTCCGTAACCCTCTTAATACCGTGTCCAAACACTCATTTCCCTCTCTATCCTTTGAACCAAACACTCCTCACCCATTCTCTCTCTCTCTCTCTCTCTCTCTCTACAGAC
>JAUEJL010076668.1:0-15832 GCA_032274825.1 Drosophyllum lusitanicum | reverse complement strand
AACCATGCTTCGTGCCAAAGAAGAAGAGATTATCAAATTACATAAGGAGAAAGAAAACCTTATTCTTTGGGCAGATTATGCCAACAAACAAAAAAAGAGAGCAAATGATTTAGAACAAGAAAATACATAACTTACTCTACAATTTTCTGAATTAACTGAAAAACTTCACATGTCAGAAAATAAATTCACGAGTTTGAGATTGAAGAATGTGCCAAGATAAGAAATCTTGAGCAAAATTATTGGATATTCAAAGCAAGTCACATTTAGAAAGCATGAATTTTGAAACTGAAAGAAATCAATTTGTGCTTAAAATTCAGAAATTGGAACAAAACTTACAAAATTGTGTAGAAGAAAAGGTCCTGGCATTTTCTGATTATGAAAAAGTTCAAAAGTAAGTATTCCAAAGGAAAAGAAATCAAGGTGGTTCCGGTAACAGTCCATGCAGGTGAATCATCAAAAAGTGGTATGCATCCGAAAACTACTCATTCTAAGGACGATCATACTACACTCAGGTCCTACACACATAAATTCATAAACAGGATCAAACTGCGGAGAAAGCTTTAGATTGAAAGTAAATATACTTTTGAAGAAACGAAACAACAAACTTTTCTTCAAAACAATTGTGGTTATGTTTCTCGTGCTACGTCTCATCATGTTGCTCGTCCATTTCTGCGTATTAGTCAAACAAGATCATTCTCGAATGCTAGCACGAACGCACATCTTCCCACCTTGCCTGAGCTTAAATATCCATTTGTGGTTCGCTCCGTCAAACATCTCTTAAAACTTTCAAAAGAGAAGATTTGCATAAAACCACATCACTTTTCACTGGTTATCTATCTTAAGAAGATATATGTTCGAAAGATCGAGGGGGAGCAAGGTAATGAAAAAGTTTCAAGTTGTTGAAGATCAAGAGCTACATTCGAGGGGGAGTATATTTTTTGTTTGATGAAAAATAACGAGGATGTTGAAACTAAAGATTCCCTCACATTCATTCTCTGTTTATGCTCAAAATCAAATGCTCCAGCGAAGAAGACAATCTTCGTTTTTTATGCTTTATTTGTACAATGAACACAAAGTGGGAAAATTTTAGAACCAAGTTGTGTTCATTTTATCATTTTAGTTAAGTTTTGCTTCTAGTTGTATTTACTAGAAGTATAGAGTATATTATGAAAATACATTATAGGTATATAAACAATGTAATTAACCCCAATTCATTTAAGCATTTCATATTCTAAAAACGTCTGTGTGTTCTTAGTTCTCTCTCAACTGTTCATACTAAGATCATACATCATCATTGTGTATTTGTTTCAATAACCATTGATACTTGATACAATTGGGAACATACATTTATTCAAACCACTGTTCAGATCATTTGGGATCCAGAGATTAGCTTTATTTAAATTCAAAAATCCTATAAAAGATATATGATATGTTAGACTTGGTTTCTATTTAGATCCCTAATTAATAGGTATAGAAACACTAAGCTAAAGTGATCAAATTGGCTTTATATGTTAGAATAAAGAAAGCAAAAAGAGAGAATAGGGATTTTGACTTTTCTGTGTTATTCAACTAAATGAACAGAGAACACATATATATATACACAGAAGAGAGAAAACAGAAAAACAGAAAAGATAACAACTTTCTAACTAATTCAAATACATATTAACATCACCTCTGATTGAATATTAAAATTTTAGGACTATGTTTTTTATATAGAATTTATTGAACACAACTCTAGTAGAATATATGTGCAAAGTATACATACATATGATTATCTTATGCTACGAAGAACTTGTATGTATCATAAAGTATCGTTGTGAATCAAATCCTTGTATCATATGATAACAAGAGGTATAAGATTAGAGACAATATGAATATTGTAGTTAGAATAAATATCAGATAGTATTAGACCTTATTAATGTTGTATGTTATATGTTATTTGTTGTACAAAATTTGTGTATGTCACTAGCTTATAGCTTATGTTAGATGTTTTGCCATGTGTAGGTAGCTCTCATGCCCATGGGCAAGCTCTAATTAGTAGATCTAATAGCTCACGAAATTATATTGATGTGTTGTGTTTTTGTATAATCAGTATTAAGAACATGTTTTACAATCGACTAGACCTAAAATCTCTTTTGCCCATGGGATCATTGTAGTCTTGCAAATAATTCGTTTGGAATTGCTTTCATTTTATTCTAGGTATGATTCTCATCCCTGGTAATGGTTAATTTTTAGAGTTTTATAAGACTTTTGGGGTCACGATGTGTTCGGAAGCCCCATGTCTTGGGCGAAGGATTTGTGAAGTTCGTCACAATAGTATTTGTGAATTTATTTTTTTTAAGTTGCTAATAAGTAGGTATATGAGGTTTCTTAATTTGTCTTACAATCTATTTTGATGTTTTCTTTTAACAATTTTGGAGTATGTGTGTACTCGTCGGCCATGGGCCGAAGCACCTATTACTCCATTAAACGGTGACCAAACCAAGTTAATTGTTAGAGGTATCTTAGTATAGTGTTTAGTAGAGCTTGGAATAGAAGTTGATACCATAACGATGATATGTGACCTGTGTATTGATGTTGAGCTTTATCACAAACTGATGCTATCAAGGAGCCAATTTTGCTAAGAGAAATTAGAAGCTCACAAATCCATACTAGAACATGTGCTAACGAGGATAAGGCTTTACGATTAAAATAAGGCCTTTGCAACAACTGGGTCCCTTGCGACCTTAGGCTTTATGATATCCTTGTGACCTTGGGCTTTTGCGACAATTGGTTCGTCTTTCTAACAAATGCTTTCGTGGCAATTGAGGCTAGTTTGAGAGAAGTCGACTTAGGTTTTCAGTTGACTTTATAGATAATTTACTTTCGTAACCTGTTTGTAGGTCATATCAGGTAGTAGTGTACTTAATCTGGATTTTCAGTTGTGTTTATTGTGTCTTGCGTTATGTGTTGCTGACATACGAGTTACACTATCATGCCAATACAGTATATACATACTAGCGTTTCTTGCCATGATACAGACAAATTGGAAGCATGTTACTTTTCTTGTCACAATATTATCATGCCAATAATTCTTGGATTTGATACATTTACACTCCACAAATAACACATAAACACGTGTAAATTTTACTTAATGCATTCTAGATGCATTTCATAACATATAACTCATCTAAACATTTTAGTACACAATTTCTAATTCACATAATCATGTTCAAAATCACATAACACATAAACTTTGCATAAACATCTCAAATATGTATTAACACGGTTAATATTACATGTACTCACATCGGTTTGTTGTGAAATAACTTAATACAACTTTATCAAACATGTTTTCCCATTTGGATTGCATAAATTACCATTCATTTAGGTTTAGACATTGTTTCATAGCTTAAATGTTAGTTAAGTAAGCTAAAATACACTATGAAAGGTCAATACAAACATATATAGCAGATACTTCATCTGATTTCGTTTTATTTGGAGTATATGCTAATATGGCATCCATACGACCATATTGAAGCTTGTACATTTGTCTCACCACCCCATTAGCTCTAGCATGTCCATCATGAGATGGTTCATGTCTTTCTAGTTTTCACTTTTTACAATCATATTTTACGACCGTGTTAACCTTGTACAAACTATAATTTTCAATGAGAGAGGGTATACGTAATTGGTTATTTAACATGATAAATTAGAAATTAGGCTGATATTTTATCTGAAAAACAAAAACAGTTGGAATATATCCTATCCTATCCTATCCTAAGACATAATATTTTCCTAACTAAATTTATTAACTTATCGTTATCATTATTATTTATTTGAAAGTAGAAAAATTAATATTAGATCGGACCGTTCGTAAGATACATCGTCTCTATCTCTCTCTTTCTTCCCATTGTTTTTTATTACGGGAGATAAATTCAATCAATCATCATCTTGTTATCTGCTGTTTTGATTTCGGATACACACGTATCTCGGATTTCTAAACCCTAGTTCTTCGATCTTTCTTGAATGAAATCAATCCAATGCATTTGTGTTGCATAACGAGATTGAATCATAATCATTGGATTACAAACAGCAAGGACTGTCAATTTGGATTTATGGATCTGTACGGATCTGATTATAATGAAACCCTTGCCGGGGGAAGTTATTATCTGCATTAGAGAAGATCAATCGGAGGAAGTTCGTTGTGGGTGGTGCTAGGGTTTTTTTGTTTGAGAAGAAAATTAGGGGATCATTATGCAGCTAGACTTTTCACCTAGTATGAGAAGTATAACGATATCGAGCAGCAATGGATTTATTGACTTTATGAAGATCAAGATCGCAGCTCGCCATATTTCGTACCGTACTCTTTTTCATACCATTCTCATTCTTGCTTTCTTGTTGCCATTCGTTTTCATCCTCACTGCTCTTGTTACTCTTGAAGGTGTCAACAAGTGCTCCTCCTTTGGTACAACATTACTCTTTATAAATTTGTGATTTCTTGATCGACTTTTCCGAATCAGTACTGATGTATTATGGATACACTTGTGTTTAATGTGAACCTGGAATCACACCGTAGATCTTGATCGTTTCTTTTATTATTGTTATTTAGTATCATTGCTTCTTGATTGCATCAATGCTGACTTGATAACTAGACATGAACGTCGTATTCCTTGGTATTTCTAGATAGTGGTTAATGTTTGATACTATGTTGGTTCAGAGTAGAATTTGATTTCTTTAAGTTAATAGAGGGTCATTAAATCGGGTTCCAGATGTTTTATTTGCAACCACAGTGAGTATCATATCTAATTCAGCTCTGAATTTAAGTTTATTTAAGGAACAGTACAAGCTTGTATGAGAACATTAAGTGTGTTATTCAAATTATGTATAGAGATTTATTGCATTTGATTAATTGAATGGTTGTTTGAATTGATTGTGATTTAGGTCATGGTTGGGGAGAACATTTATCGAAACATGATAGATGAAAAATTGTAGTTTGAATCTCTAGTTACTTATTGATATTGCTACCCAGAATGCTAATTGTGTATTCATCTTATTTCTCCAGTGTTTCCAGGCATGTAATTTTTTGCCATGTGTCTTTTACTGGTATTTTGGTTTTGAAAGCCTTTTGAGAGTTCAGTTGGTTAACATGTTATATAAGTGTTTTTGTGGTGGAGGAACACTTGTTGGGAGGACAAACTATAGTCATTTTAACACATTTCTATGTCAAGTCCTCTGCTTCTCCTAGAGTCCTAGGACTATTTGTGCTTATAAACATACTTTTCTTGTTAGGTAATTAATATAGATCGCTCACTGTTCGTTGGCTTTTCTTGTTACTTCCTTCGACCCCTAAATACTGCCAGAAAGATAATATGTTGGGGAATGTTTGATGAAAATTGAAAAGTGTTCTGATAAGATATCTTATAGGAAACGCGTTGAACACACATCCAATTTTCTTTTTTTATTGCTTGTTAATCTTACTTCCTTATTTAATAGTATTCATCATTTCTGATTGGATATATACATCTCACTCTTTGGTTCTCTAGGCAACAGACATTGTTGGGATGTTATCTTGTTCTACAATTTCTATCGATTGTATGCATTACGTACGATGGACGGTATCTCATTATTTAGTTCTTTTATGCTTCAGATTGTTTAGGCTGGCGTTTGGGACCAAAGCTTCTTGGGAGGGCGATGATTCAGGGGTAAAAGTTCTAGGCACAATATTTTCATCTTTTAATTTCTTTGGGCTCATTATATCTAATAATATGAACAATTTTATGATGGTCATAGCAGAGGCTTATTAGCGAACTTTACAAAACCCTTAATCAAGTGAACTCTGTAGAAGTCCCAGATGACTTGAAGCTCCCTGAAAACTTTACACAACTTGTCACAGAAATGAAAAGTAACAAGTACGATGCAAAGGAGTTTGTTGTTGTATTAAAAGCAATGGTATGTCGACTCACAATGTTTTCCCTGTTTTCGTCTATATTAGCAATGACAATTAAACAAGGAAAATGAGTTTGTATTGTTTTTTTGACCTTTTGGCATTTTTTTAAATGTTTTTTTAATAAATTTTGCAGATCTTTGCAAAAAAATCTTAGATCTTACTTGTAATTGAGCTTATTTTTTATCCTGTTATTGAAACTTGACAGATGGAGAGATCTGAAAAGGAGATTAGAGAATCAAAATTTGCAGAACTACTGAATAAACACGTTGCAGCAAGTTCTCTTCCAAAAGGCATCCATTGTCTATCGTTGAGGTTGACTGATGAGTACTCTTCCAATGCTCCTGCACGCAGACAACTGCCTTCACCAGAATTACTTCCGGTTCTTTCTAACAACTCCTACTACCACTTTATCTTATCAACTGACAATATCTTAGCAGCTTCAGTTGTGGTCACTTCTGCTGTCCAGTCATCTCTAACTCTTGAGAAAGTTGTTTTCCATGTGATAACCGACAAGAAAACATATGCAGGCGTGCACTCCTGGTTTGCCCTAAATCCTGCTTCTCCTGCAATCATTAAAGTGAAAGGTGTTCATCAGTTTGACTGGTTGACCCGATACAATGTTCCAGTTCTTGAAGTTGTGGAAAATCATTATGGAGTTCGGAATTACTATCATGGGAATCATGTAGCAGGGGCCAATCTTACTGATACCACTCCAAGATCGTTTGCCTCAAAATTGCAATCCAGAAGCCCCAAGTATATATCATTGCTGAATCATATTCGCATATATTTGCCAGAGGTGATCAGAATTTGACTCCATACATGCTTTCTCTTCTCTTTGATTATAGGGTGGGGATATCAATCTAGTATATATGTCTGCAACTAAGCAGTAGTTGTAGTGGCAATCTGCATATTTATTGATTTATAAAGTTTCAAGAAAGGTTGTCTTTGTAGGTAGTAAATTTTAGTTCTAGTGCTAGTTCTGTTCTCAAAGAATGATTAAAAATAGAGATGGCAAAATGGTGTCTTGGGCGAGGGTGAAAATGGTTTCAAACCAAAGGAGCTACTTTTAGTTTTTTAAGAAAGAAAAAAAACTGTTTCTAAATAATCAATGCATTAAATTTGATTACAGAAGGTCAGAAGTTATATTATTACAATAATGTTTAAATATTTGAATAAAATGAATAGCTATTATGAGATTGTATGCAGTAAGAATACATTTGGGCGATTTTCAACCTATTTGGATCTGTTTCTTAGCTAATTTTTTTTGTTTCCGCCTATTTAACCTGTTTGAGATCCCAAATCGACCCATATACTAGTGCATAGGTCAAAGTTGTCGCCTCTGATTTTAAATATTGTGTATGAGATGAGACGTGTTAGCAAGTAATTATTAAAAACATAGTAAAGTCTGTGTTCCAAATATAGACATTGAACTGCTTAGTAGTTGAAATAACCAAAAACAAGCCACTTTGTTTTTTCTTTGGGTAACTGGGCGTTCAATTGTCTATGACCGGCCACATTCACGTCCATCTCATGTGGGAGATCATGGATACTGCAAAAATTAATGTGGGAAGTGGGAACATGTATGTTACCCACCACATATTAAGGTTTTGTAGGAAATCGCTCATCAGTAATGAATCCTTGTATTTGAAAAGTTTCTCAATCTATAGTAGACACGTAATGAATCTTGTGCTAGATTGTAAGATATATTTTCATAAGCTAGTGCACTTATAATTTTATATATTCGTCTGTGTTGTATATCTATATATATTTTTGATTTAACTCAATGTGGAAGTTTGTTTTTTGTATATTGATAGATTGTAACATCTAGTTTGTTTATCATCTGTCCCTGCATTTTCTTCTTTCTGGCCATTCTCAGCGTATCCATGATTTTTTTCTTATAAAATCTTTTGTTGCTTATACGGAACAGCTCTTCCCAAACCTTGACAAAGTGGTTTTCTTGGATGATGATATTGTGATTCAACGTGATTTATCCCCACTTTGGGAACTTGACCTTGGTGGAAAGGTTAATGGAGCTGTGGAAACCTACAAAGGCGAGGACACATGGGTGATGTCTAAGCGTTTCAGAACCTACTTCAACTTTTCTCATCCTTTGATAGCCAAAAATTTGGATCCAAAGGAATGTGCTTGGGCTTATGGGATGAATGTCTTCGACTTGCGTGCATGGAGAAAGACTAATATCCGAGAAACATATCATACATGGCTGAAGGAGGTAAATTCACACCATGTTTTTTCTACTTTATTTTCCTCCTTGTGTCAGATGTGCTAAAACTGCCGATAAGTCAAGTGAATTTAAAGGATGGCAATTTTGACCCATTACTTATGAACGGATTGAGTCAGTTTATGTTTTATCTTTAACAAGTCAAATACAAAAGTTGGCCCCAAAAGGAAATGGGTCAAATAGGCATTAAATAGGTAAAAGTAGCCCAAAGTGTATTTTTTAAATGCATGAAACATCTTAGTCATTCAAAAAAGAAGTAAACCGTTATTGAAATTACATAAGTTTTGTATCATATTTGGCATAATAATTATATATTAAAAGAAAACTTTTTCGATAAAAAGGGTGTTTCGTGTCAATCCAACCTGCCCTACTTGTACCCAAATTATCTATTTTGACCTATTACACAACCTGCTCATTTTGCCACCTTCAGAGATTGTTTAAGCCTAACTTGGTTTCAGCATGCAGAAATCTACATGCTTGTTATAAAAGCTGATAATGAAAATCCATGTCACAATTGTATACATTATTTGCACTTACTTAGCTGCAAGTAGGTCCAACACTCCAACTCACTCTTGTTTCTTCCATGATGCAATTTCGATATTTTACATGGATAGAGTTCAAATCTAAGTTCGTGACGTTTTCACTTATGTTAGGTGGTTTGATGTGTGTGCTTGAAGTAACTCAAAGTCTTGTTATATTGTGCTGTTTCTGGAAAATGTCGATGAAAATTTAGGACAAAATGAGTATTTGAAATCTTTAGAAAATTAAAGAAATATATAAGGTAAAACATGGTATAAGTTGATACCTTAAAAGTAAATCTTATAGTGATCTGTAGCGTGCCATATGATCTAATTGACTGATGTTTGCCAAGCGAAATTTATTATCTTCCTCAATTTTGAAGATTCAACTTTTTCTGTGTGCAGAACTTGAAGTCAAATTTGACATTATGGAGGCTGGGTACTCTACCGCCAGCCCTTATTGCATTCAGGGGTCATGTTCAACCCATTGACCCGTCTTGGCATATGCTGGGCTTGGGCTACCAGAACAAGACGAGTGTCGAGAGTGTAAAGAAGGCGGCTGTAAATCACTACAATGGTCAGTCAAAACCATGGCTAGAGATAGGCTTTGAGTAATTGTTAACTCTTTGAGGTTGTGTGCATAAACAAAAAGATGAACAAAATTCATTTGAATAGAGAAACCGAATATAAGCCAAATTGGCAAGTACAACTCTTCTAAGGGCTTCATCTGCTGCTTTCTTACATGGGAGGAAAAAAATGACCTGCATCACGAGCACAGGTACGTACGTACAAGAAAACTAATTCTTTTGCTCTGTAACACAACAACCCGGCCTTTCTTTTAGCGCCTTGCCTATATCTTAGCCCATAGGATGTGATATAACATAAATATTTTCGGTTTTACGCAATTGTGTCATTGATAGCCCGTACATCTATTGCTTTGTTATAGAACCCTTTTAAAAAGCACTTAACTTTATTCTTAGGTTGTATGCCGATTGTCATGTACGATTCTTGAGATACATTTTTACAATGTGCAGTAAATTCTTTTTGATCAAATCTCCTATCCTTGAATTTTGGTTTTCACGATCTACAAATGTGAAGGCTGTGTGTGTTCGTGTGGCTATGTGTGTTCGTGTGCGACTTTCCTACCTTTAAATTTTCTTGGTCAATGTTTTTGAACTTGTGTTGCTAAGTCAACTTAGCAACTTGTGATTGATATGTGTATACTACCTGACTGGTTTGTAATTTGTTTGATGATATATTTAATTTAAATTATTTTTAAAAGAGTAGATATTTATTATTTGTTACTTGTTAGGATTAGGAATCTGGTAAGTTGGCTATGACAAGTGACCCACTATATATATGAGCAGGATTTTATGCTTATTTTTTTCATTTTAAAGGTTCTGGTTCATCTTTTACTTTTGTGGTATTCTCTTGGAGAATATCATTTGAAACTATTTCTGTATTTCACTTCTCTTTATGTAACTGAATTTAAATTTTTTTATTTGTAATGTAATAAATTAATTATTCTTAGAGCACACGGAGTAGTGAATGTTATGTGCCTCGGTGATGCTTAGACTACATGTAGTAATGACCGTTATGATTGCACGTCACATTAGCTTTTCTAACGTATGACTATCCCATGACTAACAGGCTTAACAACACTAGTAGTGACTACCATGACTAACTGCCACATCACTGTCATTATCATTATTGGACCCACGCAATATTAATTTAGATTAATTTGATTGTATTAAAAAATTAAGAAAAAAAACAATGACAAGCTCGTCACCATGACGGCGAGCTCACAAATAGCGACAACGGACCATTCTTGTTGATGGCAAGCTCGTCACCACCATGACAACGAGCCATTGCGTGTGCTCTTAGTAATTCATCACTACTATTGTGCCTTTCAAGTTATCCCTTTTAGTGATTCTCCCTCTTGTTATCCACATCACAGTCGTGATAGGTCACCCCTATTAAAAAAACAAATCTTTATTAAATTAAAAAAAAAGTAGGTCTAGTGATGACAATAATTATTATAGGTATTTAGTAATGAGTTAGTGCTACTGACGTTCGATTACAAATATGGATGCTTGTGCTCTTACTGTTTGTTGTAGAATTTGATATGAAAGTGATTGTTGCTGATGTGAAACAAATGTTTGTGTGGTTTTTGGATTCTAGGCATTTACATGATTTTAATTTATGTTTTGAGTCAGGTGGGTAGTTGATGATGATGATGAAATCTGTATATATATAAATGGAACAACTGGTGTGTTCAGTTGTAAAAAAGTAGTTTAACATTAATAAAGGTTGGTACAATGATTTAAAACTAGTTATTGACTTAGAAACTAACAGAAGACTGGCATTTTTGTTAATGATCTGTTTTTAATAATTATTCTTGTTTTTGCCCAGTTTACAAATTGGGATCTAATTTGGTGGTTATGCTCAAGTAGTTTTGGTAACCTGTTAACCATTTATCAGTAAAAGTTTTAAAAGGGAGTAGTAACTTATTTTTATAGAAGAGGTCATGAAGATGGCATGCAGTGGTGGCGAAGAAGATGGCAACTATGATCCTGATACGTCGGGCGGATCTAGAATATTTGGTAACCGGTAACATTGTATAATAATAAAAATAAAATTAATTAAAATATAGGGTGTTTTTCATGGTTTTTTTTCAGGTTTCCGGCTATTTGGGTTGAGTTAATCGTGTTTTTGGTTGTTAAATAGATAACCGGAAAACATCAACAACCCTAAAAAACTAGTGTAATACCCGAGCGGTGCTCGGGTACATCATCTTTTAAAGTCAATAATTTATATTTACCAAATTCTAAACAATGCTAAGCCTATAAATAAGCTGGAAAACCTAAAATTTCAAATAGTACACAATTATCATGATATACTAACCAAATTCAATTGATCGGAAGGTTAAGAAGTTTAATGAAAAGGATAAAATTAGTATACTTTAGACTCGACCACAACTATAAAAGTAAGTGAAAACAACAATTATCATCAAATATATTTTTTGAAATTATCAAAACGATAATCAAACCGCATGCAAAGGCTAAATCCACTCTATTTTGATAAACACCAACTAAAGATAATAAGAACCAAATTGTAGATCCCGTAGTTCTCTTTAATTAGAGAGATATTGATGATGGAGCGTGGGGCGGTTACCGGTGAAGAGGGGGAGATGGAGACATAATTGAGACGATGAACGTGGGTAGGAGGATGTTTACTGGGGTGGGTAGTTATATGGATCCAAAGGCCGAGAATTGTAATGATTTTAATTGAATGGCAACCTTTTGTGACATCATGGATTTGCCATTGTTTTGACTTAGAGATAGGAGCAACACAATAGCAAAAACATAGCGTGCAAGAGCTCGTGTTTCATGAATGGGATGTGACATTGCTAAAAACAAAAATTTGGTTGATCCGGGTTATATTTTACCTCAAAAGGGCCCTATACGCAAACTTTTTAGAAACATGATTCAAAATAGAGCAAGTCAAACGGGTCAAAAATGATACTTTATAAATAGTTTCACACTTGTATTTATTACATTGATAATCCATTAAACTCAAACAAAAAGGAAATAAATATTTACCGGTCGACCTGATTGCCCGTTTTGCCACTTATACTGCTGGCAGCAAAACTTGCACACACCTTCCTAGAGTAGGTTTTGTTAGAAATGGAGCTGGAAACTTGTGTAGTAGGATAAATAGTAGATATATTTGCTCATAACATTTAAAACATGATAGTAATCTGCTTTCTAAAACACGTAGAGAAACCAATATCTCTTGGAAATCTCCATCGCTGAAATCATATCGCCAGGCTTCTACAAATTGAAATCGTCTGAGAATTACAATTCTAAGGTGTACATAGATGACATGTCAAAAATTAGAGTTTTACTTTATTAAATATAAAGGTAAAGATAAAGAAGACGAGCCACGTATAATCAAAATAACAAAAAAATGTGGCATTTACAGCAGCCATATTTACATGAAGGTGGACACTTAGCTGGAGATGATAGAGATAAAAATAGTAGTCAATTCAACTTTTGTCCATAAGAGGTGGGAAAGGCCGAAAAGGATCCTTCATGTACATGCTCGTGGCACATCAAGTCAACATAAACTTACTTAAAAAGAAACATGTCAATCAGGTTAAAGTGAGTAGGTCTAAATCACTACATACACACATATACACACACATGGCATATACATAATTAGATATACATTTTTAATGGTAATTAGGAAAGTGATAATTATGAAATTGATAAGAATACAAAAAAAGTGGCAATTAGGAAACTAAAGCTTAATAAAAAATTTAAGTGGCTCATTGGCCATTGACTTATGTAACTCCATTAATGAAACCAAAAAAGATTACAGTGGCATACATTTTACTATTTTAGAGACATTCAATCAAAGAGGTGGTGGGCAAAGTGGAAAAAGAAATCCAATGTCACAAAGCATGACAAGTAGGGAAATCAAAAGAATCATTCATTTGTCATGGCTAGTAACAAAATTGGATTAGAAAAACAGAAATAAGGAAAAACAATGATCGTTTTCATACCTGTTTCTATACTAAATTGAGACGAACCAAGTTTCAAACTTTATGCATTAAACACAAATCAACCCTTGAATGAAGACAATAGTATACATTTCCATCGCTAAATTACTCCGATTGTCAATGGATATTGTGTGAGCAGAAGATCACCACGAAACTAACGCACAAATGACAAATGATGCAACAATCGATGGTTTCATGAGATGGATCACCACTCCATACCATTGAATGAAAGCAACTCAGTCGTCAGCAATGAGACGTTAGGCAACTATTACAACCACGAATCCTAATATAAGGCCACATAATCAAATCTATATCTCCAAAATCCCAGAATTTAGGCCTAAATGGGAGATTGGCGTTGCCATGTCAGCAGAAGTTCTTACTGAATTATAGAGGATTAAGATAAAACTTACAAGTGGATTCAATCTGAAAACAAAAACCAAAGAAGTTGAAAAGTTGATGTCAATTACACTCACAGATCAACACCACAAAATCAAGATTAATTGAATAACTAATCAAATGACACGTTCACAATGGGAAATCCAATTTCAACCCAATTGCAAATTCTTTATCTTGTTTTGTAAGAGGAATACAAACAAAGATACCTGATGATGGTCATTTGATCATAGAAGATAATGACTAAAATCATTAGTAAGACTAATCAAAAAGTAGAATTGATTTTACCAACTACCGAGTTTGAAATCCTTGAAGCTCCCATGATTAAATGTCCCTTCGTTGTTGTTTGGTGTTTGGATTGAGAGTCGGAGTAGTCCCATTTCAGGTTTCAGTCTCCTATTTGTATCCTTTAAGAAGGTAAACTGCCCGTGCTTTACACTTTATGCTAGCGGTTTACATAGTGGGAAGACCCGCCGCCGTCGCACGAAATCGATTTGCAGCAACACAATAAAGGGCCGTATAAATCGACGCCGCACACAATTGTTTACACAGTGGGGCACCATAGAACAACAAAAATCGATTACGGCACCATCATCAAGTCTCTTCGTGTAGAATAAGTCGCAGACAATCACCGATTATATCATAACCCTAAATAGTTTTTCAATAATCGACATCCTTCTGGAACCCGACAATCGACTTGCAGCGAACATGAAATCGATCTAGTGGAATTCGAGCGACGGTTAAGGGGGAAATAATAGGCAAACATGAAATCGACATCCTTCTAAGAACCTACTTCTCTGATTAGCATATGATGATTTCGACCCAATCAACCAAACTATAGGGGTTCACGGTCTTCTTCAATGGGGAAGGTGGTTTCGGAATAGCAAGAGAACGTGGGTATTCTGAACGTGGGTTAGAGGGGACAATCACAGACGATCTAAAGGCTGAAATGTGATGTGATTAAATCGGACGGATATTAAAAATAGGGACTTTAAATGGCTAAGATCAAATTCTACCTGATCTGACGATTGAAATTGAAACTTCACATATGGTTGCCTCACTCACCGGCAACCATATATATATATATAATGAGCCCAGTTCGTTTTCTTAGTTAAATCTATAATACAAATAGCACAATTTGTGTTTTAAAACCAAAAAAGATATTTTACAAACAAAAAAACATGTTTCAACTATAATTTATTATATTTATGAATTTTTAAGAAATTTAATCAGGTTACGTAATTAAATTTTATTTCTATTTTCCATCTTTTAATTAAATATTTTCTTTTAATTATATTCTTTCATTAACTTATTTATTATTTGTCAATGGACAAAAATTACATAAAATATTGGTGAGACTGACAAGGAAATACAAGTTTCAAAATATATAATTAATTATTAGCTAAAAACTTTTATGATATTATATGTTTCTATTTATATTTCTTCTAAAGAAAGGAGTAACAACTCACTATTAATTACTTAATTATTTGTTGCAGTCTCTACATGCTCGTGTAGGGGCAATAATGTGCAGGCGCCTAGATCAACTTTATTTGCTTTACTAGCTAGGTTTCCGAATTTTAATATATATTAGTTTAATTTAAATTACTTTTTTTGTGATTTAGGAATTTGCAAGTAATTAATTTCACATAAAAAAAGCCGGTGGTTGTTCCCTTGGCATCAATCGTGCTAGAATATTAATCATTGGATTGGTTTGATTTTATAAGATGATTCTTTCATAAAAGAATAAGATATCATTAGACACTTCTTATGTCTAATATAATATAATATTATTACTAACCCGACTTGTATTAAAAGAATAAATTTTGGGAGTACAAGTGAAAGTGAAAGTATTCAAAATTAAGCAATGAGCTTACTAATTGACATTAACGTTATACAAAATTAAATTGTTGCATCCAAGTATAAATTGCATGTTTATGTTTCATAAGAAATACAATATATATATATATATATATATATTTAATTAGGGTTAAGGCCATAGAATAGTAACTTACTTTTTTAAAATTATCTATGTAGGTAACTTACTTTTTTATTACCTAAATAGGTAATGTACTTTTTGATGACCTGTTAAAATAGGTAACTTACTTTTTTTATTACCTAAATAGGTAACTTACTTTTTATTACTCAGCCCTCCATTCGACGACACCCTAGCCCTTCATTCGACGAACTCC
>JAUEJL010076657.1:0-15834 GCA_032274825.1 Drosophyllum lusitanicum | reverse complement strand
TCAAACATACTGCAGTAATGATTCATTCCATTCCGTGAAAGTAACCAAACATGCTGATGGAATGGTAATGAACTATTACATTCCTTTGTCCATTCCATTCCTTCGTCTATTCCATTCCTTTATCCATTCCATTCCTTCGTCTATTCCATTCCTTTATCATTCCTTTCCGTCAAACCAAACATACCCTAAAAGGAAAATCCCTTGTAACAAATTAACAACAAAAAAATATTACTGATGAATATGTTTTGTTTCTTAAATCCTATTAGATTTGGGTCATATGTTTAAAGATTTTATTTTTGTTGCTAAACTAATAGAGCTAATTTGCCGTCTTTTATCTCTTTTATGTACCGTAAGAAATTTCAGCTACCATATATACACCAATCACAGATTTAAATTTACTTCTTTTTTTCAACTAAACTTTTAAAAAAATTATCCCTTTTATTCCATCAAATTTGTCTTAAATAATACTCCTCACCATTGTCGACACTTCTAATTTTCATATAGAGCATGTCACAACGTCAAACTATATATCAATCGTTATTGCAAGAAAATTCAGGGGAAAATTCAAAAAGGGGTTCCATAAGTGATTTAGCTTCCATATCCTCGGTTGTTAAGCGCAATATTAGTTGCATTTGACATAAAGCTAAATTTTCAGATTGTTAATCGCAATTGATATTAAAAGGAGGTTCCATAAGGAATTTAGCTTCTCTATTCTCCGGAACTGAATACGAAAGTTTCAAACCCCGAACGGATCCAATTTTGGGTTATCCGGCTAAAACTAAACTAATAACCGAAAACGAAATACCGATTGATCGGAACCCGATCGGATTATTCAGCTCCGAATATTTTTAAACGAGTTTAACGAAAGTTGATACGTTAATTTTGCAAAAAAGTGAGTCAACCCGAAACACGACACGATATAGAAAGACACAAAACGAACCCGACACAAAATTAAATTAGGTCAAAATGGATCGATACGAAAATAACACGGTCTGCTAATATAAACCGGACCCAAATTGATAGCACTCATGTGATGAATATCCTCGTCATCATTTTGACCGAAACAGGTCTATTCATTCCTCTAGTTCCATGACAACACTGAAAACGACATGTGTATCATTCCAAGATATTATGACAGGTTAATGCACCACTAAAGGAGCAGGTCAATTTTGGTATGCAATAATTATTTAATTTTGTATTAATAAATGATATTTTCTCCTATTTTTTGTTTTTACTTTATCCTCTTACCTATTTAATGTTTGACCTCTGTAATGCATTAATTCTGTTTACTCATATCATTCTTTGATTTTGACACTTGTCGTTATCAAGTGAGTAGAATCATGGTTCTAAAAAGCTCGTCTTGGCTTCACCATGACTCCGCCGGCTTGAGGCTTGACCATGCCGTCACGACATGGTCCAAGACTTGGGCGTAAGGTTTGACATATGCTAAGGTCTAGCTTGACATACTTTTACCTATTATAAGTCATGATTTTTTAGGCGTGTTAGAGGTACTGAGCCAGATATATATAGTTATTCAGTTATAAGTTTGGTTTGATATATCGAAAACAAAGAAAGAGATTGATAAACTACCTTATAAACTTATAATTATGTGTTTTTTACATTTGTTTGTATAATTTTATATACATGATTATAATATATATACAAAATTACCGCCTTAAGTCGCGTCTTGTGAAACGCCATGACCTCACCATGACTTCCAAAACTTGAGACTTGACCTTGCAGCCACGTATCGCCTCACGTTATTTAGAACCTTGAGTAGAATGATAGATAGAAACAAAAAATAGGAGGATAAATAATCCCTTTTGTATTTTAGTAGTAAACATAATTCTCAGAAGCTAATATTCTTGTAAAATAAAATGTTGCATTATTGTTTGAAACAAATTTTTTTTTTTAGTTTAGTTCGTAAAAATATATCCAACTTGTCACGTTATGTTATTATGTGTATTAGACTTCAAATTTTTTTATATGTGTAACTAACATATAATTTGTCACTATTGTGTGTATTAAACTTTCTATTGAATGTACTAAACTTTATAACTTTTTCCTTTTTTATGTAAACAAAATACATACAATCTAAGAGTTTGATACACGCAATAGAAACTTTTAAAGTTCGATAAATATAATAGCAAAACGTAAACATTTAGATACATTTTAGTAAACTAAACCCGTTTTGTTAAAAGAAGCTTCTTCCGAAGAAGTTGAATATGCCCCGATGCATGCAACCCGACCTTCCTCGTGTTCGTCTCCTATCTAAGATTGTTCACCCGAAAGAGATTGAACCCAGATCTCTCTTTTAAAGCCCTTCCAAACATTTTGCCACTTTAAGTCATCTTCATACTTTACATAAAGTAACATAATTAAGAATATGACGAAAAAGAATAGTCGTTTCGTAAGTTTATATAATCATTTGAGCAGCCGAATCGTGTAAGGTCGCTTGATAAACGCCAGTACATCACCACCAACAAACACATATCACAACCGCATTACAAAAAAGATTTTGATCAAAGTGTTTCTTTTCCAATTCATGTACAAGCCCTAAGAACACGGGCGACTAAATTTATGAAAACAGAGATCACCGAAATACTCATTCACATGGCACCTCTAACGAATCAACACTCGCAAATCACTAATTAAAAAGAACTAGTTAACCTTAAATCATTGACGGATCATCTAGACTCTGATTCTTTCACTGCTGGTACCTGTTCCGGGTAACTAGACAGGTTGATATCGACTAGTGTAAGATCAAAGGGTACTGATGATGAATTCAAGACATCTACTAGCAGTGATGAGTCTATTGCCTCTGTTTCTCCTGTTTCCAGTACAGGATTGTTATTATTTTTGTTATGATTATTATTATTATTATTACTATCATTTTCGGGTGAGCTATCCCCAGAAGATGACATGCGTGATAGTTGTATGTCATCTAACTTATTTGACGAGAGGTCTTTGCTTTTTCTAACGGTGTCCATCTCTGATCCAGTTGGGACAAATGTACGTGCCCTGTACTTTCTACCATTTTCTTCACCTGAATCACTGCTATGGTTGTAAAGCACGTAGTCATGATACGTTGGTGCAAACTGCAAGTGAAATTACCAAAAGACCCATTAACGACAAGCAAAACATCGAGTGTTGGGTGAGTATATATACATAATCTGATTATTATTTTAGCAAGGATGTTTGGGAATGCATGTTGAAACTATTTAGATAATCTTTAATAAACAGAATCAAATAATCAGTTGTAATAGAATGTGCTGCAGTAGATAGTGTTTTGATGTGCTTTTGCTGTTTGAAATTGTGATAATCAGCATAATCATGTTTGCGAATTTTGATTAGTCAAGTAACTTAAGATGAAAAGACAAAGGAAACTACATGGCAAGTGGTACCAAGTGTGTACAATCACTCGAAGGTTATGGGTTCAAAACCTCATTAGCGGCGTATGAGTTATTTGCCGTATAAAAGAATATATTTCTAAATTGGAGCAATAATCAATTTACAGATAAAGGAAACATACCTGGTGAACGGTGTCATGATAAAAGTCATTTAACTTCAAAGCATGTGCAAGACTAGCAGTAAACCCATGGGATACACCGACATTTGCACCAGCATACTCTTTGTATGGAAACGCATAAAGATGACCAACAGCAGCAATTAACATCTCAACACAAATTATGAAATTTTGGAACTCTGCTGCTTCCTCTGCGTTTTTTATCAAGTCATACTTCGCAGCAAGAAAAACCAAGACACCCTGAAAAAGAAACAATAAGGTCATCAAGCACTGTGCTTTTTATTGCACTACATTTATACATCGTGATATTCTAAATCGTATGTAGATGCTTGTTCTGGTATATGTATGTGTGTGTCCCTTTGAATTGGATAACGTAAGTAACAAAAGATAATATTTTTCAAGAGTCGTTGACTAAATGCGTACAAGATAGCAAACCGATGAGAACTGGTACCTGCCAATATGTCAGAAAGACAACACTCTTGATAATGATGAATTTTGGAACGGGATTAAATGGCTGGAGCATATCCCTGCAGGCCATGTAAAATAATGCCAAAGCATACAGCGCCATAGAGTAAGAAATAGTGTATATAATCGTGAGATATAAGTATGATTGTGCCACGCTGAAATTGCCATCATGATATTTCCCGTTTGCATAAAGTACAAATGTAACTGCCACCAATATAGGTTTAAGAATGACAAACTGCAAACACCCTTGTTTGCATCTCCTTATAAATCGCCTGCACAAGAAAGTTTATAAGCATAGGTAAAGCGAAAGCATATTCATACCTAAATAGAAAACTATAGATAGACAGGCTCAAAGAGCTGTTTTGACCAAATAATAGAAGTGTTTCAGGTCAATCCAACCTGTACCATATATACCCATTTTGACCTGTTACCAAACATGCACAACCAGTCCATTTTACTTACCCATCTAATGGAATGGGAGGGAAGCAACATGTCATCAAAAACCAATTTGACTTGAGAACACGTCCAGTAAGATTTATTACAACAGCACCTGGACCACCGACCCATGCCAGACACAGTGACAGAAAATTATATATGACCCATGCTTCATACCTGAAATATTATATAAATGATTAGTGTAGAATCGAATTAATGCATCTCATATGATATCAGCTATTAAATTAATACAAGAGAGTATTCTCTCAGAAAGGTCTACAAAATTTACGAAATCACACATATCAAAGCCAAAAACTAGCCTTTCTAATAAGGTAGCAATGGATCATATAGGATAAAATGAGAATATAGCAATAAAATTAGAAGAATCCATTTTAGAAAGATAAAATACCTTATTAGAAATAATGACTTCTCTTCTGTGAAAACCACTCAGGGAAGGCAAGATACAAATATCTTTTCACAAATTTTTTTGTGACTTTCTCCAAATATATATCATAAGATCCTTTTTACGCTGGTTAAGTTATATTTAACAAGAACTTTTTTCATTTGTTAACTTATCTAGGCTTATGTTACATTTTCGTTTGCTTTAACATCATACCAGTAAAATAAATTGGATTCCTGAATGTGTGGTCACCTTTACGTTGTCACTAGTTTTCACTAGTTTGCTGTTGGTCTATTGTGGAAACTACACCTATTAGCTTGGTCCTCATTTTGCAATTTTGGTGTTACAATAGATACACTAGCAAGTACTTCCATGAAATATAGCAAGCTACTCACCCTTCTAGACAGAAGATAAGTCTAATAAACTTGTTAAACCATACAAAGATACTCAAGAAATGCTAACATTTCATTCACTTTTCATCCTTAAATATCAGATTGATCAAAAAATAACTGACCCTCACAAGTTTCATGCGTACACAATAAAGTGATCAACTTCCTTCTCAATTTTCATATATGCATAGTTTAATGAACATTTCTAGAACATAAATCCATGTAACAAAAACTTCTCCTGACAAATATTTTACAAAAACAATGCCACAAACATTCAGCCTCATAGAATCGGGTGTCGCATACTCACACTTCTCGAATAGAATTGAAGTAGATAGAACTCTTATTGAATACAAGCGACATGAAAGACATCAACGCATAAACCTGTAAATAAGACAAAACAAGAAAAATATCCAACATTAATGAATACCTGACAGAAAAGTTAAAACATCGACCAATAGTACTATAATTATCACATGCAATCAATCGAAAAGATAGCATCAAAGGACACAATTTGTTAACATCTGCGTAAATTCCGGAAGAAAACAGAGAGATGAAAGAGATGTTCAAACCCTTTCTATTGACATAAAAAATGGTCTCATTAATAAACTTACAAATAGACAGAAAAATGAAACTGACATTGAAACCGTTGTTCTATAATACAGTAAGGCAGTAAGCTAGGGAAACACAATATTCTCTCGAGAACACACTACACTTGGGAGTATGCTTTGAAGATCAAGGACAACATCTGTCGAACAGGATTGAACTGTTTGTTAAAAAAAAGTTCCATATATTACATTAAAATATGGACACCTCTGTTATTTCAGCTAACAAGAAGGTTTTGCCTCAAGATAAGAATTAGAAATTGTCAAATGTGTAGAACTCGTAGAGTAAAATGGCACTAGGAAACTAGAGTCTGGTCCATGCAAACACAAATTCATAACTCCACCAATCACACTTAGCCCTGTCAGTGTTGTAAAACTCAGCCTAGGCGGCCAAGTACTTGGGGAGTACTTGGAAATTGGCCACCTACCGAGGCGAGTTGGGGCTACTCGGCCACATTACTCAGATGCGGTCAAAACTCTGTCACCTACTCGGTCAACCGAAGTCAAAAAAGTTTTTGAATTTTCCAAAGGCATACGGTACACACACAACTGTTTGTTTAAGCTACTCGGACCTATGAACAATTATATTTATATTTGAGTATTTATGAACATATTACATATTTACATGTATAATCTTCAAATTTATACATAAAAAATCCCAATCCGAGTACACCCCACCTAGGCCGAGTACTCACTACTCCCCAGTCGGCAGCTCGAGTAGCGCCTAGTGATTTTTGCAACACTGAGCCTTGTTTGGTATAACGGAATAGCATAAGGAAAGAAAAGGGTCATTCCATTGAAAGTAGTGAAACACGTCTTTTCAAATTTGAAAGGATTAACTCATTCATGCAGGAATACCATTCCTTTGGATGCAGTGTTCTGCATTCCTAAATAACCCTTTTTCCGTTGTTCAGTGGACTCAAATTTGATAAATATACCCATTGATAATTTCATGAATCATTTACGAATCCTACAAAATCAACCTTTAAATAATATTGTGGTTCATATTTTAAACTTAATGCAGCAGATGTAAAACCATACATAGGTCTGTCAGTTTATATATTTCTCTTTTGGAAAGCAAAATCTCGAGGAGTTGCATTCATGTCCGCAAGACGCGTCCACACACAAGTTCACCAAATTTTGCCTACGAAATCCAGATTTTGACCCCCTGCCCATGGATAGGAGTTGGAGTAAAAACATGGAAGGAAGCTGTGTCAATATCAAGCCAGAATATAATTTCTTTGAATATGATTATAGGCAGTCTCCTCTTGCTAAAAGCATTGCATATGTCATGTTTATCTCCGGTAGTCATTTTTTTGAATATGAGTTGGAGTAAAACATGGAAGGAAGCTTTGTCAATAATCAATATCAAGCCTTAATAATAGAATTTAATTTCTTTGAACCAAAGGGATTGTAGCCCAGTGGTGTCAAGTGTTGTGGAAAGGTGCCCCTCTCCAAGAGGTTGAGTATTCAACTCCCGAGGTGGACAATGGAGTAGATTTAGGAGTAGGTTTAGTGGGTGTGTGTGTGTTTGCTGTTAAAAAAAAATATTCTTTAAATATGATAAATCAACTTCAGTCCGGCTCTTTTCATATAATCAGCCTACATGATATCATGCGAATTAAGGATTTATCTCCAGTAGTCATTTTTTTCCATGTAGTTTGTACCTTTGGGCTTTGGCAGATTGTGGAATTGAAACAAACAGTCACACACTTCTGTTACATTTCAGCAGCTAATGTTAGTATATGTGAGCCTACAAAAATGTCTAAAGCTGAAAAAAAGGCGTTTGTCATATTATAGTTGATCTATCATTCAAGTAATATTATATTCTGTTGTGCCTCTATCATAGTCACCTGCAAACTTAACGGAAGGCATTTGTCTTATCATATTTGAACTTTCTTATAAGCTCCCGTTTACTGTAGGATGAGAGTGGCTTTGAAGCAGAGGCGGGGCATATGAAACATGAAGTTCCATATTATTTAGGTGCATAAGGCTTAGAGTACAGAAACATTCTTAGAAGCTAACTTCCGTATGAACAAGGAAAAGGTCCCAGCCAATCGAAAACTGAACATAAATGTCTTCATCATATTCAGGGAATTAAGATATTAGTATTCACAGCCTATATGGTACTGTTTTTCATCAGAAAGAAACAATTTCCTACCACAAATATATCTCAAATTAGATAATCAAAAAAGAAAGAAATTTACTCACAGGAACCATAAAAATGATGCGGACTATATATCGCTGGTACGTGGGTTCAGTATAATTCAAAAGGTGTCGATAAATATGAAGAAGCGCCAGTCCAATTGCCCCAATCGTGCAAGGAAGCGCCACTAATATATAGTATACTGGCCCCATTTTGCTCGTCCCTATACAAACCCCTTCTTCCCCCTAAAATCCAAACCATACGAAGAACAATTACGGGTTAATGAGAAATCAACAGCACAAACGTATGTAAATCTACAAGGTTTTGTATATGTGAAGTATTTTTCAAGTGACTTCGGAATTACTTGCTGAAATTTTGTTGTAAATAAACCCTAACCCCCAATTAATTGTACAGAAATCAATACGATCATGGAGTTGGTAAAGAAAACAACAATTAGAATCCATGAATTCGAATTACATGTAATGGCTAACCTTTCTGTGAATCGAATGAGGGGAATTAGGGTTGATGAATAAGACGGATCTGCAATTGTTTTCCTGAAACAAGGAACTGCAAATCTAACAATTACTCTTGGAATGCGAGAGATGGAACGAAATTATCGGCGTCCGATGAAGATACGGTGAGCAAATCCTAAGGTTTTTAATCGATTTCGAGGTTTCTAATAATTGTCGGCAAAATTTCCAGCTAAAAAGAAGTTCTTGAATCATGGAGTTATGTTCTTAATCAATACAAGTGTGCGTCATAACAAGCTAGCTTTAGATTTAATATTCATTTTGAATGTTATTATCGGAAACGAATTTACACATTTTCGAGTCGGTTTTTTGTTCCTATATTTCTTTTATTTCGGTTTTTATACGTAACCAGGCTGAAATCTGAACCAAAAAAACGAAATTGGAACCGATCGGTGTATTATGGTTAAGTTATCGGTCCCAACTTTTAGGCTTTTTCGATTACGATTTTTTCGGGTTTGATCCGGTTTTGAAAACGAGTTCATCCCTACCGTATGGTAATACCAAATAAGGTTACAAGTTATTAAGTTGTAATATCAATTATATAAAGGTTTAACAAAATTTTGATGTTAATTACATATAGAAATAAAAATAAATGAATAATAGTATTAAAAATCCTGTCTTTTGGTGCTTGTAATTGCTTTGATAGATGGCAAGAAACCTTGTGTGCACTTTTCTTTGTTTGCATGAACATATAAAGGTAATTGGAAAACTTGAAAATGAGAATAATCAGTAGTGTTACCTAAAGGTTGTTCTCTAGGATGTTAACTATGAGTGGTGTGGTGGAGAATAATTGATCAAATGTGCTATGGTGGTAGCATTTTGTGTTGATGCCCAATTTTCTAGTCATTTGTGGTATATAGGTGTATGAAAACAATAAGAGAGTGTTGAGTATGTATTCAATGAATATTTAAAATATGGGAGGTGATTTGTACACAACAATATTTTGTCATGCACAACAATTATTACATTTGTAGCCTTAGAATTTCATTGTCAATTATTTCTATCCACATATTTAAGGGTATAATTGTCCATTCAAATTCTTTTTGTTGTGTATACCAAAATATTGTTATTTACAAATCACTTCCCAAATAGAAAAGCTGTAACATCAAATGTGAGTCATTTGATTCATTTCTTCGTTTCTTCCATTACTCATGACACTTGTTGCACAGTTCTATCCCTATTCCCATTCTAATCCGACTCGCATCCCCATCTTTATCTTCAGAGGATCATACGACATTGTTGATGTCTCCCAATCACCTCCATCCCTTCTCATTCTATTATCCCTCATTTAATTACTTGTTAGTAAAATTGTTACTAGAAAACGATTCCTGAAAATCGAGTTCCGAAAGATGTTTATGAAACCGGTTCATGAAGTTCATGTTCAAAAAACGAATTCAAAAAGTACATTGACGAGACCAAAAAAATTTAGCCTGCGAAATCCACCATTCGCACACCCTTACGCATGGGTAGGACTTGGAGTAACCAAACAAAAAGGCTTGCAAGTCTTTACACTAACATGGTTATAAACCCACTAAGTGTTTACTCTTTTCTCCTATGTGAGACACATTTCCATACCCACTTAGTTTTGCTAAATACTTTTCCAAGTATTTAAGTTTGAGTATACAGGACTAGGATCAAATAAGAGTTAAATGTTTATAAGAGGTGTAAGAGGCAAGCCATGAGTGACACATGTCAATTTTAACAAAAGGGTATAATAGGTATTTAATTATTAAATATTTATTAAATATAATTTCCAAATAAATAAGATTACACCCACGTCCCCTTCATCTTACATTCATCTCTCTCTCTCACACATAACCCTAAACCATCATATAGCAGCCCTCACTCCACACGAAAATTGCCGCCTCCTTGTCGCCGGTTCCTTACGAATCGCCGCCGGAACACAAGACCTGTGTAGATACGTGAATCACCGTCGCCATCCTTGTCGTCAATTTCTCTCGAAGTAGATTTTAAGGTCGATGTTTTGTTGATACGTGAATCCCACCGCCGAAGCACCAATGTCGAGATGGTCACCAATCAAGGTCGCCGGCCGCCCTTTACCTCACAACCTCTTGATTTTGTTGGCAACAACCAACCGTCGTTTCTCTTCAAATCGCAAGTTACAACACACAAGACTGTCTACCGCATCTCTCGTCTGTAATGGTTGTCAATTCCGGCGAAGACCACCGTCATACCGTGACGATGCTCTCCATTGGTTTAATTCAAGTATTCATTAGCGTTTTTCTACATGTATCAACGATTTAGAATTCTGATTTTGTTTATGTATACTTATGGGTTTGATTCTTATTCATCAAAAAATAATTATAATTTTGTTTAGGAATTTTGGGGTCTGCTTTTTGTTCATCAAGAATACATCTAATTTTTGTTTGGATCTTGGGGTATGATTCTTGTTCATCAAAAAAGAATCTGATTTTTGTTCAGATTTTGGGGGTATTATTCTTGTTCATCAAATAGAGAATTTCAATTCAGATTTTGGTTATGATTCTTTTTCATCAAAAAGAATATGATTTTTTTTTCATTTCAGATTTTGGGATATTTTTCTTGTTTCATCAAATAGAAATATGATATCAGATTTTGGGTTATGATTCATCAGATCGGAGTGATTTAGGTTCAATTTCGTGGTGAAGCCTGGTTGTTCAAGTTTTCCATTCATCATGTTATGAAGATTCGAGTGTTCTTAAAAGGCTGAATTTTGGTTCTAGTGTATTTTTATTCATTAATTTATGGTAAATTCATTAGAAAAATGTTTTGTAAACTGTAGTCTTCAAATATTGAATACTTCATCTACCTGTTTGTTTATGTATGTCTAATGGTTTTTCTCTTGTTTATTTAGTTGTACATGTTCATCAACTCTCATAGAGTATATGACCCAGTTTGAATTGTGAGTAATTTTTTTTAAATTGTTTGTTATATTGAAGATGGGTTATTCATTTTCATCAATTTTCTCTTGATGACTATTTTCATCATTTTTCTCTTGATGAATATCATCCATCTGTGTATCAATTTTTTCTTGTGAAATCTAGATGTGTAATACTTAAATTAGGGTGTTCATCAATTTTTAAATTTATGCTAACATGATTTTTGTTAGGAGCGTGAAATTAGGAGTTGCTAGTATTTTTAAGTTCCTAATTTACCCTTAAACAAGATTAATATGGCAGTTACAAATCACCATTTTTTGACCAAATTTTGTTGACTTTTGATGAGATCTTGTGGCTTACAATGCCTCTTACGACTCTTACCATAATTCTCCTCTTACAATAACCCTACTCCGAGTATACATTATATATCGTTTTGAAACTCATAATTTTCGTATCTCACTGGTATCATGTTTTAGTGGCGTAATTTTTATTTCTTTTTACTACAAAACATATTTAATTATTTACCAAAAACAGTATACACTTTTTTACACCTGACTCATCTGAAGCATACCCCTTGATTTTGCAAGTCTCAAAAAGGTAGGATTACAGGAACGATTAAACCAAACACGAGCGACGAAACAACAAACATGTAAATATCTTACACCCACCTATTCTCGATCAAAATACGATAAACGGCCAGGGCTGTCTTAAATAGCGTGCCAAAGGGGTGACCGTCCAGGTCCCACGGATTAGAGGGCCTATTTTTCTTGTATGTGTAATGTACATGGTTTAACACTCTAAGCCTAGTTTAATTAATCTTATAGGTTAATTGTTGTAAACGCTAAGAATTTCTTAAAGATTCGAGATTATCACTCTAAGCAGAAGTTATATATTCAATTGCCAAAATCTTTTGACCCATTACAACACAATACCCCATTTTGTATTAAACAAATGCATGAAAAAGGTTGTTTCCCCATATCTTCCACATAATCGAACATAGATAAAAGCTTTGTGGAAAACCATTTCCATCCGGTTATAACATCTCTTTGTGATGCCTGATTTTCTAGTATTGACCGATTGGGAAGAAATCAAGACATCATCAATTTATCAAAAAAATTGATAATTAGTTTGCGAACAAATCACACAAAATCGTTTGACTCTTTAGGACGAAGTTATATAGTTTGTGAAGAAGAACAAAACTGGCAATCACAATCTTTTATTCTTATTCGGTTTCCTTGAAAAAAACGAAATCCTAAGCTTTGTGAAAGGTAGAATTCAGAAATTCAACTTATTTAAGGCATATCTAAGTTTTGAAATTCTTCTAACTTCACAAACACGTCTAAACTTTTCTTTAATCTTATATCTTTGATTTATAGTTTAATTTTTATTCACCGTTTAGATTTTAATAATTTAACTACTTACTTTTTGTTTGGTCAATTGATTATCTGATAGATTTGCATATTATTGTGTTTACTACAATTGTTTAATTGGTATTTGCATATTAATTGCTTAGTTGGTAATTGGTTATATGGTAACTAATTGACGTTTGCATATTAGTTTGCTTAGTTGGTAACTATTAAATTTTCACACTTGAATTATTGGTTAACACTCGTATATTTTCGTCTATTATTATAGTTAAGTATGTACCTTTTTTATAGTGTAATATTTTTAAGGGCTCATTTATTTGGTTTGCCCTGGGTCTTCAAAATATTTGAGACGGTCCTGTAAACGGCCAAGGTGGGATCGGAAAGGATTCCCTATTAAAACTGACGCTAACAAATTGCAAAGAATCCCAGCGTAATTGGTTGCCCATTTCAGGTAAAATTCACGTCCTCTTGATTCTGTTGTTTACAGTGTTCTGTATCTACTTCTCACGATCATTTAGTCTGACTGTCGAGTTTTATTTTTCGTTATATATATTCGTTTTGGTTGCGTGTGTGGAAGTTATGTTGTTTCTTGTTGCTTCACTTCTATCTACCTTCTTCTGTAGTTTTGGATTTGATTTTTCAGTAGCCAATTGATCTTCATGTGCGTGTCACTTATAACGCACACCAAGTGTTTGATAAATGGTATAACCAAAATATATATAAGTTTGGTTTGATTTTTGTATTTTAGGTTCATATAATCAGACTTGAATGGTATCATACATTTTCAGATAATTAGGCTTTTGGTTATAAGAACTAATTTCCAGGTTTTAAAGAGTTCTGCTTTTTTTTAGGTAAGTAAACAGTATACATTTTCTTTTACGCTTTGTTCCCGAGTTTTATTATTGAAAGAAAAAAAGGGAAGGGATAATTTTGGAAAGAAAAGAAAGGGAAAGAAGTTTACGTAAATCTTTAGTTTTTGTGTTCGAGGAAAAAGGAAAGAAACTAAGTATTTTATATGTTCCTCAATTAAAAATAAAGAAAAAGAAATGTATAACTTTACAATTTTACCCTTATATAATAAAACCAAATGATACCATCAATTTTTCCTGTTTGTAGACAAAATAATGTCCACTTGTAGCATTATATTTTTTAAAACTGCAATAATATTACACCTAAATCTATATATGCAGGTATATAATTTTCTAAATTTTCTAAATATGCTTTACAATATACAGTTGAAATAAAAATGAAAAAAATGAAATGCAGCAAACTCTGTAGTCTGTACTATTAAATGATGAATATTTGGAATAAAAAAGCCACGTAATGAAATAAGAAAGATTCCAATGAATACATGAAGCATTCTGTAATATATGAGTTGTGTTTAATAAAGTCTATGTAAAAAATATAGTATTAAAATTTTAATATTCAATCATAAATGATTGAGTATACAATCACATGTGATTTGTAAAAACATCACATGTGAATTACGAAAATGCCACTCCACCCAAATTATTAAAATGCAATCTGAACCATTGTTGTCATTGATCAAAAGGCTAAAATTAGTCCCTTAGGACTATGAATTAAATATGAACTATATTGAACATTCTTAATATATAAAAGAAACAAGGCATTTAATGAGAGGATTTCCACTATTACGATCATGCAAGAACGAAGAAAAGCAGAGGTTGAGAACAATGAAGAACGGTAGACTATTGACGGCAACTGCTATATAATACGTGAAATATGTGAATGTGAGAGCAATATACTAGGGCTATGGGTGTTTTGGTAATCAACCAAAAAATATACACGTTAGAATCTTCCTTCTCTCCAGCTCCTTCCAATTTTGGGTGGAAGATTAGGAGGCGAAATCAACCCAAATCTCTCCCTCTTTTCTCTCCTCTTCTTTCTAAAAAATTACTAGGGAACACATTTTTTTCAAACATCTTCCTTTCTCTTATTAAATACAGTTTTGGTTATAGTATCAATTATCAATATTGTCTACATGCTTTTGGTTATGATAATTGAATTGTTCTTTTTCAGCTTTGGAAATAGAACATTCTATTTACATAAAACAAACATGAGTAAGAACTACCAAGTGTTGACAATATAAGTGATCACAAAGTTGGAGGATAGGGGAAATTCCCTACCTGCTTCTACCTTGAACTTGCTTTGGACAATTGGATCTAAAATTTCATAGAACATTATGAATGCTTGTATAACATGTCTGATGCTTCTAATTTTGCTTTTCATAAAAGATTTTATAAAGTTAAACAAATTTTAGATGTGTTCTAGGTTACTGTTCAATGTAGTTTTTTTGTTTTTTGTTACTACTCAGGTTTTTTTTTATGAAGAGTCAGAAGACCCTCCTCTTTGACCCATTCATTTTATGCATATAATGTTGTAGGTCATTCTCATGTTCCCTATTTGAGATATTGGTATGCTTTAATTCGTCTGCGTATTATTAGGCAGGTAATTTTGAAATGCTCGTACATATGACCCGTTTGTTTGTATGACATGTTTGTTAATATAACCTGTTCGAGGTATTGGTAACTGCTGATATGTGCGCTCTGTGACAGCGTGTGATTATACCCGACCTCTTTCCTGCAAGCATTGAAGTAATTAAGTATGGATTAATGCTTTCTTTGTAATGGTTGTTGGATTAATACTTGGTGAAAGTGTGACTATAGCCTTGTTGTGGTTAAGTTTATATGAGGTGGGTATTAATCTAAAAGCAGATCAAATAACATGATGCAGAACAATACCCCCAAAAAAAAGCAATGATACGCTTGACAAAACATGTAACGTCCCAATTTTGTTTTTTTAAAGTCAACACTAAGTCATACGGTTAAAGGTCTACAATACTGAAACGCGGTATAATACCAATTACAACCCGGGTGAAAACCCATATAAATCTTAAATTCAATTACAATCATTTGACTACATTAGGAAATTCATGATAGTTAGAACATCGCGGAAGCTTGTTGGAGATGAGCTATCCAACACGAGCTGGAGCCCCGCCGTGGCCATCACCTGAAAAGATGGTTAAACAACAACCATAAGCACAAAGCTTAGCGAGTACTCTACTTACAATCAAC
>JAUEJL010076646.1:0-15835 GCA_032274825.1 Drosophyllum lusitanicum | reverse complement strand
AACCACCCACCTCAAGTATCAACCTATGCAGTGAACCACCCACCTCAAGTATCAACCTATGCAGTGAACCACCCACCTCAAGTATCAACCTATGCAGTGAACCACCCACCTCAAGTATCAACCTATGCAGTGAACCACCCACCCAGGTAACCATTCTTTGGATTTGTATTTTTGTGTAATTTTTTACTGCCACTTCTAGCAATTTTACCCGAGCATCTAGTTCTTTGTGGCTTTTAACTTACCATCAGATTCCTGCACCCTTTGCCACGAGTATGAGAGTATCAACCCTATGCCGTTAACCACCCACTCAAGTAATCACTCCTATGCTGTTTGAGAACTATGCGTCTATGCCTAATCATCTAACTAAGAAATTACATTTCTATGCAAAATATTCGAAGAAAAGTTTAAAAATATCTTACTCAGATGCAATGACCTTCAAATACCAAGTCATACCTGCAAGAGCGGGGTACTGTTGTCTCTGGACGGGGTAGAGAGATTGCTTCTCAAAATAGCAGGGTACAGCGGAGGTAAGATGTAGACAGACATACTTCAACCCGTAGGTAAATAGTCTGCATCTTGAAAGACCTCTGGCTTAAAAGAGATGCCTATTAAATGATTGCGTAGTATTGCAAAGTTGTGTTCTTAGTTTGATCATTGGCCTCTTTGAGCTTTGTTGCTCGTGTAATCGAACCATTTGTGTTAGCCTAACTAGTTTTTGTCAATTCACTATCTTCATCTTATCACAATATCTTGCATTATGTGCATTTATTTCTTCATTTCAAGCATATCCTGTGCAAATCTCGTGAGAATCAATTCTTTAACCAGTGTCGTGAAAATTTCAGGGATGCTAATGAAGGTGCCAACATGAAGATGTTCATGCTCGTTGACTTCTTCATACAATATCTCATGAATATTTCATTGGCCTTGGACTTAAATAGAGCTGTTTTGTAAGTACATTTTGATGCAGGATACTTTATAACTATCTTGATGTAATTGCTACCATCTTAATAGTCGCTTCATTTTGTTGTCGTCGTCATATTCTCGTTTTTGCTTTCAAGGTTCAACTACAAACTTATGTGCAAATTTTAAAATGACAAATCACTGTCTTCCTGCTTCATTATTCTATCTACCAAACAATAACATTTGGAATCTAATAATACTTTTTCTTCCTTTCTTCTCGTTTCTTGATTTTGATACTTATTTTTTTTCTTTAAGTAGATGGATAAATAGGAAGATATAATAATGCCTATACACGCAGTACCAAGATATCTAATCTAAATTTTGTATGAACAAAATTTGACCGGAATATAACTTCTTACCCTTGCGTCTAAAGATAACCATCCAATAACTCAATAAGAAACAACTGCGAAAAGATACTAGCTGGGGATGGTTTTTGATTTTGGGTTAACTTCGCATGAACCCGCTCAGTTGTTATTCCTATCAATAAGCAACAATTGCATGGTGGGACAGTACTGCGACGTGTTAACTTTTGTAATAACATTATGATTATTGAAAGTTCTTATGTCAAGTACATGGTATGGCACGAGGTCAAATTTGATTTATATTTCAAGTTTAAAGAAAAATAATAGAGAGTTTTAACGTTACAAACGTAAGAATTATAATGTCAAATATACCCTAGATACTTTAACATTATCATTGTAAATTTCTTTTTTCTGGATTAACTATACCGTATAACATAAGGTCAGATTCAAGGTTTTTTTTATGTATTCCTTTAATGGGTTCTTGTAAACGAACATGTCAAAGACAAAGTAAAGTAAAGTCGTAGTTACAACACATAAGAATGGTAGTGTACACAAAGATATATAATTTAACGTTTATCTTTACTGAAATTTTAACCAGATAATGTAAATTAAGATTAAATTTTATTTTATTATTCAATTGTTCTTTTACTACAAAAGGTTCGGTATCCAGGAGCTCTAACTGAGAAAAAAAATTCCTCTGACAATTCTTTTACTACAAAATAGTGTTAATTGTACCCTTATTTCAGGCTATATATAGAGACATGGTTAATTGCAATAATGTATCTATGTTTCAATAAAAAATAATAATAAACGTGACAAATTGTTCTAAAATTGTCCACACATACTAACGTAGACATATGCTTATATGTTTACAGTTATTATAACCTTGGACATATAAGGCATGTAGACATCTATCTACAAACGTGAAAAAATTGAATAAATGTTCATACATGCAAGTTTGGACAAATTGTCTACAAGTGTTTAAAAAAATCATCTAAATTCACATGCCTACAAGCATGAACAAATGGGAGAGATGGAGCAACCCGTGGTTTCAGGCAATGTTGTATGGTGAAATGCTTTGTACTTCTGGGTTTATTTGTTTGATATAAGATTGCCAAACTTGTTTTGATAAGGAATTACGATTTGAGTTAACTATGTATTTGCTTGGGTGTACTCACTAGCTATTTATGCAAACATGCCATAGAATGATTGGGGTGCAAAAGCCCTCCCCAGTGTTTAAAATCTGAGTATTTAGTTGACCGAGTGTGGCAAGCGGATCATTGTTCGTCCCGTTTAACCACCAGGTCAACCGGTTATATACAAATACATACATATAGACATACACACATGTAAATACATAGATATATAGAGAGATGATATATCCTCCTACTTCATCCTCCTACACACAAGATCAATACAAGTGTCAAAATCAATGGATGAGGTGAGGAAAGAGAATTAGTGGACTCCATATGTCACCTTATGGTGAGTAGGAGGAAAAAGTAGGAGGATATATCATTTTTCATACTACATACAAACACACGTACATATGTATGCATATGTACGTACGTACGTACATACATACACACACATACATATGTACATACAAACGTACACACATATTGCATATACATACATACATACATATCAAGTTACGACTTTTATTAGTTTTGTCGATATGATATTGATATCTCATATCCGTCTTATGTTCTTATTCACTTAGTTTAGTCTACATCTTTTTCTGCAGACATGAAAACAAATTGAAATAAACATCAAACATTTTATCTTTGGAAAAACAAATAACACCTTAATCTAGTTTGGATAATAAAAGGATAAATTACTACATAAATTCTTTAAAAAAATAGAATGCTATTCATTCAATAATATTATAGAAGAAAATAGAAAAATAAAAACAAAATAAATAAGACCAAGGCTGCCCTCCCTCACCGAAGCATAGACCGGAACCGGAAACGAAGGCCCAAAGCACCGACAGCCCACAGCCCGACAGGAGCTTTAATTTCGTCCAAGGACGACCACTTCGAGAATGTCTTTGCCACAAATCGGTTCCTGCATTAGCCTCAAGCAAATGTGGGTTTTAGTGCTAGGGCTCATGTACGACTGACGATCTTTATCAACCACAAATCTTCTCTGATTGAAAGGTACATTCGTCTCTCTCAAACCCTACATTCCACAAATTCAGGAGTTGGAGTTTTGCCCTTTCAGATCACTATGTTTTTGTAATTCCTGTGAATCATTATTGTGTATCGATTGACTATGGCTTGATAGGGTAAGAAATTTTAAAAAAATCAAACCACCCTACTATCAGGAGAAGTTTTTTTTTTTTCAACTATACATTTATGTCAAAATAGGATTTCATTATACTTAGCAGCATTAGGAAGAAGACACGCTGGTCAGTATAACATCAACCTTGCTTTTCAAAAAAAAAGTATAACATCAACCTTGTTAAGAATAGCAATCCATACCCTGGCTTGCTTGCTAAAAAGAGCGATCAGGTTTGTAAAGAATCTTATAAATTAACTACATTTACAGAAATGGCAATAATGTGTAGACGTGACATGGTAAACCTTTGTTAGAAAACAGATTTTTCTTCATAGGATCACGGAGGGAGGCCCGTAGATGATAAGACAAAGCCTTTTAGTGACACTATCTGATGTATAGCTGCCACTTTCCGCGGACCTTTTTCCATTCTTAGCTGCCTGTGTTTGCATTTTTACATGTTTAAGAGTATTCTTTTCTATTATACACAGTTGATTTGAGTCTTACATTATGAAGTTCAGACTTCAGATTAACATTTCATATGGGATTGTAATTTGCAGAGCTGTAAGAGAAGGTATAACAGAGAAAATGGACTTCAATCACGATAATGTCAGACTGGTGGTAGCTGAAGATAGACTGAGCAGCTTGCCAGATGAGCTTATTCATAAAATCTTCTCTTGTATTGACACCAAATTTGCTGTTCAAACATGTTTATTGTCACCAAGATGGAAGCTTCTCTGGAGATCAATGCCTTGCCTTAACTTTTCAAGTTACCAATTTAAAACTTTACCTAAATTTTCCAAATTCGTGACCCATGTTTTGTCTCGTCGAAATCATCAGACAGAAGTGTTTTCGGTAAAGCTAGATTTCAATGGAGCAGCTAGTCAGTTTTTTGTGAGAAAGATTGCAAATTATGCGTTTTCTCACAATGCTCAAGAATTAACCGTCAGGTGTTTTCCCAAAAAACTCCATGAATTCCCTGATTGCCTCTTTAGCTCTCGGTCCCTAAAACATTTAACCTTCAGTACCCATTTTTTTGCTCCTTGCCTTACACCCAAAACACCTTGGGATTATCCCGCTTTAACTACTTTGCATCTCAGTAATATCACATTGTGTGACAATAACACTAGAGAGTCTGTTGATCTTTTCTCCAAGTGTGTGAACTTAAAGAACCTCACTTTGAGATTTTTTGTTGTCTATGCTGCGGAGGCATTTGACATCATTAACCCTCGACTTTCTAATCTCATGCTTATTGATGGCAGATGTTCTAATGTTGTCAATGTGATTGCACCTCAACTTGAGAATATCACTATTATAGATTGCTCAATCAAGTACTTGAATGCACCATCAGGAATTTCATCCTTTTGCTATAGAGATTATCATCCTCTGCAGTTGCCTAAAGATTGTTTTCATTCTATTAACAAAGTGAATCTAACTTTGAAATTTAGTCGTCGAAACAAGCCATATAAGGAGGATGATGCTCGTGAGACTATTAACTTGCTTCAAGAGCTCCATAGTGTCAAATTTCTTACGCTTAACCTAGACATTGTTGAGGTATGCTGATTCTTTTAGCAGTCATTCATGGCACATGTATAAAGGTGGATTGCAGCAATTTCGCATTATGGTATAAAACTAAATCATGTTCATTAAAATTTAATGTTATGAAATATAGAGGTCTTGAAACACTAGGCTTTTGAGGATATTGATCTGATTTGTCCACTCATGCTCTGTGGTGGTGGTGTGGTTACCTGACAACAATTAATGGTTTTGGCACTTTATGAACTTGTTTTTGTCCCATTTACATAATTCTCGTGTCTAATTAATCTCATGGTTATAACAGAGCCAGTTAGCCATAAGATATGATAGTAGTATCATGCAAAGATGCCTACCTAAAATAGTAAAAATGGCAACAGTGTTACGTTTTATTTGATACATGTCAATTAAGCATCTTGCAAGACGAGGATGCTTCTTGAAAGCAGTCCAAAATTTTATTTTTTTCCCTCTTGGTATTACTATGGGTGTTATAATTCTCGCAATTCTATTTCTATGTATCTTAGAACATTATTAGGTATCACTTTCTTGCCTCACACTTCTTGGAACCATGATGTGCCATCAAGTGGAAATAAGATATAACTGAAGTCTAAGATGAAGTCTCAAGGCTTCTATTGTATATTTAAATAAAGACTCAGTGTAGTATATAACATGGCATGAAATCTACGGACTTAGGGAGTAGGGACTTTTGTCAAAAAAAAAGGGGGGGAAGAGGCCAGAGTCGATTTGGTGAGGGGTTAACTAATTTTTATATGAATGTATAAAAATCCTTGATTAAATATCTGATTATACAATCCATGTATTTATATTGATGTTTAAGTGTTTAACGTATATATTTCTCGTGTTTGCTGTGCAGTGTCTTTCTTCATTTCCAGATTTAGTATCACACCATCCTTCACCCTTTAGCAACCTAATTTCGTTAAATATAGACTCTAGTAGGGAGGAACCGTACAAAGTAAAAGTGTCTGCTGAAGCTAGAAGTTTCTTGCTTGAGAACTCTCCAACTGCTATGCTGATCATGGATTTACCTGAGGTACTCTCATCTGGATGGTTTTTATCATTATTTAGGGTAAATTGCATGAAAATACAATGAAATTTGTCTTAGTTATCTTTGTATACAAACAACTTTAAAAACAATACAATCAACTTTCATAATCCTCCCATTGTATGCAAACAACTTTTTTTGTGTCTCATTTTTAGTTACCATTGTATACAATGAACTTTGCAATAGTTCCCATTGTATACAGCAACTTGCATACAATGAGATGATTATAAAAGTTTATTGTATTGTTTTCAAGAAATAAAAGTTTATTGTATACAATGGTAACTAAGACAAAGTTCATTGTATTTTAGTGCAGTTTACCCTATAATGTATTACTTTACATGTGATGCTTTTATTATTGTTTGTGACTTTTACTAGTGGGTTTTGATCATAGCTTGTTTAATTATTTTGGATACTAAGTTCTTTCTAGGTAGTTGTTAGCATCACCTTTAATGTCGAACTTCATGGTCTCTTGGTTTGGCAAATAGCAGAAGCTGTCTGTATGTATTATGATTTGCTTCTCTGAGAGAATATAATGATATTTAATAACCCAAAGGGTATGAGTTTGATGTCTCCTTCCTAATCTGAAACTAACCTTTTTATCTCGCCTTGCAGGAACCACTTACAAAAGCAATGATGGCAAAAGAGGCTAGAGAAAGGAAGAAGGCCAAACTGATTGCAGACATCGAGTGTTATATGACAGAACTGCAAGTGTCAGTAGCGCAGGAAAATATACTTCTTGTTGAGAGAAAACAGGCAAGGGAAAAGACGAAAGCAGCCGTTGAGAACCTTATGGCAGAACAAGAAGTATGGGCCAAGAAAAAAATGATGCAACTTGAGCCCAAGCAACAACAGGAATCTGCTGAGAACCTTAGAGAAGAATTATTGTTTCTGATGACACAGATCAAGGCCCGTCTTGATGAGATGCATGATCTGGATCAGCAAGAAATTCGCAATCTTGTACCCATCATTTCAAAGGAGGAGCGTGTCAGATCATTGTTGGAAAACTTGCCAAAGAGACAAAGGTCAGTGATGGAAGCAAGTTACTCTTTCCAATTTGAACAAATAAAAACCCTCAGTGACCATCTAAGCTCAACAATCAAAGACATACCATTGTATTTTAAAAAAATCACTGATGCATTGGAAATAAACATGTCAAATAATATCTCAGCACTTCAAGGTATTTCGAGTAGAAAACCTCCTCCGCCATCACAACCATCTTCTTCTCCTTCAGTAATTGTATGTTTCTGATTCCTTATTTGACTCTGCTTATTCATAATTTAGTTTCAGAATCTTCTATTGGTAATTTTTAACTTGCTTAATGTCAGATTCCTACACCATCCACCTCAAGTATCAACCTATGCAGTGAGCGGTGAACCACCCACCCAGGCAACCACACTTTGGATTTTGTGTAACTTTTTACTTGCCACTTCTAGTAGTTTTACTCCAAATTCTAGTTATTTGTGGCTTTTAACATGGTTAGTGTCAGATCCCTGCACACTTCACCAGGGTTATTAATGCGATGCTGTGAACCACCCGCTCAACTATCCAGTAACCACTCTTATGCTGTTTTGGAACTATGCACAATCATCTAACTAACAAACTACATCTTCTATGCAAAATATTCACAGAAAAGTTTGAAACTAGTTTAGTCAAATGCAATGACCTTCAAATATTAATAGTAAACACTAGTCCAGAACTCCTGTGCCAGTATTGCAAAATCGTGTTCTTAATTTTGGTCATTGGTATCTTCAAACGTGTTGATAGTAATCGAACAATTTCTGTTAGCCTAACTAGTTTTGTCAAGTGACTAACTTCATTTTATCGGTGTCTTGCATTTTGTGAATATATTATCTTCATTTTAAATGTATCGTGTGCAGATCTTGTGAGAATCAAATCTTCAACAAGCGTCATGAAAATTTCAGGGATGCTAAAGGAAGTGTCTACGTGTTCGTCCTTGTTGACTTCATACAATATCTCATGAATGTCACCAGACTTGGGACTTTAATAGAGATGTTTTGTAAGTACATTTTGGTCAAGGATACTTTATAACTATCTTGATACATCGACATATTCCAATCCTTACTTTCAAGGTTCAACTACAAATAATATATCTTTCTGCTTCATATTCTTCTACCCATTAAATAATAACATTTGGAATCCAATAATTTTTAAGATGCAACATAATAAAAGAGATGCAACTTCAATCAGATACATATTTACACCTAAAATTCCATTTAAAAAGCAAGACATATGCTCAGCTGGGACCGCCGAAGAGAGGAGAGAATCACTAGAAAAATCAACTGTGAGGGGAACGAGAATCGGCGGCGACTCACCAAAAAAATCAACGGAGCATCATCGGAAAAGGTGTTTGAACCAAGGAATCGACATCTGTGTCGATGTAGAGGTGGTCGAGACCTCGTATTGCTATAGAGGTCGACGACCATAGAAGGAAGAGTCATTGTTACAATCTCACATATGTTTTGGTGAGTTTGCTGGCAAAGAGTCATCGTTACAGAAGGATGCACCGGTGAATGGTGGTGGCTTTGGTGGTTGGTCGGTGATGAAAGTGTTGAGAAATAGTTTAGTTAAAATGATTTTGTACAGAATGTGGGTTAGGGATTCAAGAGGGAGAGAGAACTTTTTTCCCTATAATTACCCATTGATAAGGGTAATTTAAGAGGTATTTTCATCTGACCCCCCCAACCCCCTCCCCCCTCCCCCCCCACACACACAAAAAGAGGGGTTCTCACCGAAAATCTTGCACAAGTGCAAAAACATGACCGACAACAATCAAATTCAAGGTACTGAATATTTGATGATGATAAAAGTTTCAAGCATGGAAAGGGAACTTGATCTGTCTAAGGCAAAAAGGTATGAGAGATATATATTTAAATATTGTGAGTGTGGTGTACTTTCTCATAAAGTAATTTTATTTATTAGGAACCCCATTAAAATAATATTTACTTTGATACCTACTTACTTTATCAATTAAATATTATATCCTCATCACCACTTTACTTCCATCCATTGTTGCCTTCGTCCTTCTATAAATATGCAAGTTTTGCTTCCTTGTTAAAACACGGCCAAGACTTACAAGAATCAGATTTGTATCTTAACTGGAGCAAATTTAGAGTTATCATTTTAGAAGTCTTCAAACTCGTTCATGTGTTGAACACCTTTAGACATTAGTTGTCTTTAGGATTAACTAGTCTATGTGTTAGTTTAAAACTTGTTGTCATCTTTTATAGTGTTAGGAAATTTCATATCCAAACATTTATAATTATTGATTCATATCAATAAGAATTATATTAAAAGTAACTATGTGTGCAATAAGTTTTAAAAGCTAGAGTTTTTATTAACTCTCCTCCTACAAACATAATAGTTGTTTGAGTATCTAATTTGGGACTAACAATTATGTTTGAAAAATCATGTATATTTAACTTTACTATGGTGTGTGAACGAATGGATTGTGGTGAAATTTTATTGTATTTTTTTAACATTTAAAACTTGGACAATTTGAATGTATGATGTTTTAAAATTTCAAGTTTCATTCTTTTACTAAAATCTTATATAATTTGTTTATGATAAAAATTATATATAGCACAAATATAAATAAAAAAGTTTAATCACTTGTAGTAAGATCTAACGATCCCAAATACGATACTAGATAAGATCCAAATCATAACAATCTTCAGGATACCATTATGGGTTTGATGTAATAAATGTGTGATAGATATGATGCGATCACATGAGGATACCACCCCCTCTCAAATCTCAACTCTAACCTTAATTAAACACAAGTTGACAATAAACATGTGTATATAGATTTGAATAAGCTAATCTACACGTGGTGTGTGTCGTGTGTGTATATATATATATATATTTGAACTGCCACACGTGCGTGGTATCATTATTCGTTACAAAATTATACCGATTAATACACCTTTCGATCACTTTTGAAACCTCAAGATAAGCATCCCAAAAGCATATGTAGTTTAGTCTGCATTCTTGGAATATTACAAACTAAATTCATAAAGAGTAGTTGCAAACAATCATATACATCACAAGAGGTTAATTAAGCAATGCAAAAGTTATTCCAATATGAAATTATGAATCAACTAAAAACACAAGATTTCTGCATAAAAACATGACAAAAATGAAAGAGTAATCAAGTGAACAAGTAGATTTACTTGTTAACAACACGACAATTCCTTCTTATTTCACCTTCTTTTCCATTAAGAACCTTGAGTCCGCTTAATTTGTTCATGGAGAAAGCAAATCCCTCCATGAAGTCCATAAGGTTTGTACCATATCTATTGGCCATATCACGACTCTCACCACCATAGAGCATCTGCTGGTCAACCCCTAGAAGTGATTTATTCGCCAACACTCTCGAGTAGTAAGATTGGGTAAACTCGTGTGTCGGGTTTTGCGGGTTCAGGTTTATAAGTGGGTCGTGCTGACTCAACTTCACCTTCTTGGGACATTGCTTTCGCAAGAAACTTAAGGTAGATGGTTCCATGGTCGGGTCTGGCTTCTTTGTGTTATTGAAATCGTATAATCGATCTAGGATGTGGCTGCAGAAGGTTCTGCCCATCCCATGTGCTCCTAAAACCACCAACAAACATATGATCGAAAAAAAGGTTAGAAATCATAGTTTTTGGTGAAACTAGAATCAAAGTTTCGTTCGATCAAACTTGTGTTTTCGCAAGCAAAAGGTGTCGGTTTTAAGTCCAAATTAATGGAGAGCTTGAGGTGAGGAAGCATACCTAGGAGTAAAACCAAGTCAGTCACATCTAAACCTTTAGATGTAAAGTATGCAAGAATCGATTCCCACGACATGGAAGGCGAGGGGAGGTCGACCCATGCAGCATCCGATTTCATCCCGTCTCTTCTTCCCAAGGAAATCGGGTACGTAGGTCCTTGTGACTGTAAAATTAGTGTTGCAAATCTGTAAAGGTGGCCGGTGATATATATGAACTCATAATCTTATTAGTTATTAGTTAATAAAGGTCGATCTTACTAAGTAAACGGCATTTCTAACAGCAAGGACGAGAATATCAGTGCATGAGACCACCCCGGGGCACTTTGCTTCAACGGCTTTCTTTATATTGTCGATCAAAACGAATCCTGCTAGTCCGCGGTTTTTAGGCGATTTTTTCTCTGTGTTCTCACCATCCAACAAAATTGACCCATCACAGCCCTGTAGTCAAATATTATCTTATCGATCACATGTACAATATTATGCCATGCTAACTATACCACATATATATAATAACATTGCATCGATCATATATTTAGCTAAAAAAACATACATTAACCATGCAATCTGCGTATAACAACTTAATGAGCTTCGGGGTTACAGTCTTGTCTCTGTCAAATACAGCTTTTACTTGTTTCTGAACTATAAGTTGGACGTCATCACATGGATCAACTTGTGCGGTCACCTCAACACCACAAACCATTAGAATGATTACAAAGGAGAGAATTACACTACACCCTTGTGGCTTCATCTCTCTTTGATACAAATTGTATGTGTATGTATGTATGTATTCACACTAACAGATAATACACTGTAACCTATAAATAGGAGAGTACTTGAGAGTGAGTGGTGTAAAACTTATCTCCATGATTACAAAAAAGATGTTATTTTTGTACATAATTTATTGTTGTTGCTAAAATAAGTATATAAATTGATAATTAAATCTGGAAGCTCTTGTTTTGATATCTTGTAATAATTTTATTGCTAACCGACAGCGAGAATACATATAGAAAACCCAAAAATATATCAATGTGATTAACGAGAATACATAAATTATTATTATTAAATTTTATATTTATCATGTGCTTTTCGAAAAAAAGTTATTTATTTTATCCATTGAAAAAAGATGTAAAAGGAAGAAAAAAAAGCAGACCAGCTTTAACAACGCACGTTCTCCAACTTTATTATTCTGGCAGGTCTCATGATCTCGTTGGTTGGTCCATCTGTTATCATTTGTCATCACGCTCCGTTTCGATCCACCGAATCTAATTTAAATTCATGATTTTTTTGGCTTATGAAATTGTTGTAACTTAGTTTATATAGTGTTATTTTGTATGTGGATGAATTAATTTAATAACTAAAAGAATCATTTCCCTTCAATTTATATTTTGGGAGGTTTTATATCTTCTTTCTACTTTATTTTCTTTTTTCATCCTTTTATTCCTATAATTAAAACAAAAATCAAAGCAAAAGATAAGAAAAAGAGAATAAATGAATTATATATATTATTGTTTAATGATAAGAAGATGTATTAGAGAATTTAGTAGGAGAAAATATAACTTTCTATTTTATCTTACTAAATTCTCTTACTTCATCTTTCTACTTAGGTATGACAATGGATTGTATATGGATCAGATGATGTCATATTCACATTCATATCCATTTAACTTTTCACTGCTCATGTCCAGATTCATTTAAAATAATTTCATCTGTCTATATTCATATTCACCAGATTAAACTAGAAAAGTATAATTAATTGGAATTCGAAAGAAATTTTCTCAAGAAAATACCATAGTTTTAAACTTTAAATAATATACTTTAAGATATTTGTTGGTATAGGTGCACAGTTTCTTCCAAAAGAAAATATATGAATGAAAAGATAACTTAAAATAATTACAACCAAAACATAAAGCATAGTTTCTTCCACTTTAGCACACTTCTATATATATAATCAATATAACTATACAACACTATTAAAAAAGAAAGTGTAAATTTAACCTACATTATTATATATCTTGTTATGCGAAAAACAAGAAAGAAAACAAAAAGAACACATGTATTTTACAAAGTTCAGTTAACGTTGTGTCAACCTATGTCCACAGACAGAAACAAAGAGACTATTATTACTGATTTCAGAAAAAGTTACAATGATGATAATGAAAGAGGAACCTTAGCTATACATTTATAGGCATTAGAAACCCTAATTCTTAATAAGGTAAACATAATTAACCTAATTAAGAAAGATACGGCGCCGCACACCCCAAAACAACTTGGGCTCAAAGTTGGGTGTTCCACATCATGGAGCATGACCCATGCCGAGCACCATCAAAGGCTCCATGCCAAGCTCCCAAACAGCATGCCGAGCACCATCCTGAGTGAGTTCCAGCTTCGACTTTGACCTCCATAGCTAAATCCAAGTCACCAAATCAACATATCTTTAATATTATATCTAGATATAAGTTTTAAAAATTCAATCAATAAATAGATTATACTTAATTATATTAAAATATACTTTAGAACAAGTTTAATTTCGCTATAATGGATTTATCCATTGATGGAAAATTAGCATCCATATCCGCTCCAATAAACAGCCATATCCATTTCATATCCAATATTCACCCATATCCACCATTGATGGATCAAATCGGACAGATGATCATTGAATCGGGTGACAATTGTCATCTTTACTCCTACCCACTAGATGATGACATTTGGAAGTCACTAGTTCTCTCATTTATTGATTTTAACACTTGTTTTAATTTTATGAGTAGGAATACAAATTATGAATGATATAGAACCTCTAAATATAGTATAATTTTACCATTAGATTGTAGGCATGTTAGAATTTGGAATGAGCGGAAAAAGTAATAATATAAGTTTAGCGTAAATTATCTATAGTTTAAATAAAATTATAGATGCTTGATTTTTGGTTCAATTCGAATTTGACCACCGCCGTCGCATGACTTTACCATGACTTTGAACATCGTCGTTGCATCTCCTTCCTCTTAGATCCATGTTGGTAGTGGCCTGTCGTCGCATCTAATCCTCCTCAATCGCACCAACACCTATCACTTCACCACAATGGCTTTGATGATCAACACACCTAAACTAGGTGGATCCGGTTGATTGTGAGATTTGTAGAGATTGAGCTGACACATCTCTTTAATGAAGCGGCGATCTAAACACATAAACACAAATTGATTTGAAATCTAGAATTGAATAGACAAACTGATTTAAAATCGACAAACAAAAAGTCAAAAATACAAACATATTTGAAAACCTAGATCCACAACATCACACACACAAACATATAAACTGATTTTGCAATTGCATATATCAGTAGTAGCCAGAACCATATCCGTGGCTTTGTAGGCAAGGTCTTAGATCTGAGTTTGGTTTGCGTTATAGGTCAAGTGTGATGACTGAAATCTAGGATCAGTATAATCAATTAGTAGGGGTGAGTATGGCTCGATTCGTTTTAGTTATTGATCAAAATGAACCATCAATTGACTATGCGGTAAAGCAACAAAACATTGATTTACTTTGAACTATTTTCAATCAAGAATGAGAAATATTAATATGATACTAGATTATATTTCCATATGATACATGGGTTACTTTTAAAAATGACAAATATTAAATATTAATAAAAAACATTTTATAATTATAAAAAACGAAAGATAATGAAAATTTAAGAAAATGGTGACAGGCAGCGTCAACACCCAGACTAGTGGTGCAAGCGTCGACGACAGGTTAAAGGTAGATGTTATGGTAGAAACGTGATATTATGGTACGAATAGACATAATTGTATTTTTGTACAAACCTCGATCATTATTGTTACAATTGGGAAATAAGGTAAAATCTTTATTGGTTATGATTAAAAATAAATATAAAATATTTGAAAATGATAAAATTTAAAATTTGGTTAAATATGATATTTTGAACTATTATAAAGGTTAAATATGACTATTTGTCAATTAAGTTTTAAGAGTGACATATGAAGCACATCTACTAATTTTGATTTAATTTTAACTAACAAAAGTCAAAATTAAAATTTCAATTTTGATTAAATGGATGACAAAGATTAAACAATTAATTTTATTTTATTAAATAAAGAATTAGTATCGTACATATAAATTTGATAGATATTAATTAAATATTAAGTTAAAAGATTTGTAAAATATAAAAATTGCGGGCATATTATAATACCATACATTTATAAGAAAAAAACACTTTTATAATATATATTAAATAACACATTTTTTAACCAAATGCGAATTTGCCGGGTTGGTAAGAACTATGTCTGTTAGCGGTAGGGGGGGTTCGATTCCTGCCCCTACAAAATCTAGAATTTTTATTTTGAGGAAAAAAACACTTTATATATTAAATAACGCGTTTGTTAATCAAATGCGAATCTGCCGGGTTGGTAAGGACTATGTTTGTTAGGTGTTAGGCGGGGGTTCTAATCTTGACTCTACAAAATCCATAATTTTTATTTTGCCACTTTGTCTTTTTTTAATTTTGTATTCTTTTTAACCCTTTTGTCTTTTTTCAACTTAAATAATTTCTTAAAAATACGGATTCCGATTTTTAATCCTTTTTAACTTTTGTATTCTTTTTAACCTTTTTAACCTTTATTTTATTAAAACATTGTGTCTATCTTTTTTTTAATATTTTTTTTGCTTAATTTAAATTTCATAAATATTTTTTATAACTTTATGTAAACAATATTTAATATATTTATTTATTCAAGAATTTTAATCAAGGATAAAAATAATTTAAACTCTATTTCGATTAAACTCTAAAACTTTTTTTTATATTTTAACTTTAAAGTTTATGCTTATTTTGTTGAAACAATTAACATTTATTCTTGAATTGTTTAAGCATTAAAGTTTAAGTTAATTTGATTTAACCATTAAACTTTATTTTTAGAATGGATC
>JAUEJL010076635.1:0-15835 GCA_032274825.1 Drosophyllum lusitanicum | reverse complement strand
TGATGCTTATGATAAGTATGTACTCACTAGCTAAGTTGTTAGCTAATGGTGCTATGTTGCCCCTTTTCAGGTAAAGACTAGAAGTCCTGTGAGGCGGGTGGCTTTTGGATGTAAATAACCCTTGTGGGTTGGAACACTTTATTTATGTATGTTGTAATATGATACTATGGTCGGTTCCTGTGATAGGTAACACCGGTGTATGTTTTGAAAGATGACAATGTAAACATCAGTTGTTACTTTTAAAAAGAAAAAAAATTCCGCTGCTAAATCTGATTTGTCATTAAAGTTGCTGTTTTCGGAAGCGGTGTTACAATTATAATCAAAATTACAACAAAGTAAAGATATACAACAATGTAAAGAAAATATCACAAAAAGGTTTAGTGAATACAAATACATTACCCAAATTGGTATTAAATTAGAAAAAAAATCAACTCAAAATATACTTTATAGTTATGAATATGATTTTTTATTGTACATTCTTTGTTGTTTGTTTGTCATAATAATCATTTTAACTTAAAAAATGGTGCGACATTATTTTGTGTAATCCTATTTACCATAAATCGCCTAATTATATACGAAATAAATTATAATTTATTCTTTTATTAATTGATAAGATAAGATTTAAATGGACAATAACTTTTAATGTAATATATTTATTTATTGGTGATATCAATTTATTATTATAGATTTAATTTTCTTATTAAGAAGGCTGAAAAAATAATGAACTTTTTTTGTTGACCAATTTTCTTAACTATTATTTCTTTCTTATCCTATTCGATAACTCATAAAAGGTAAGATTCTAAAATCAACATCTCAAAATATGAATAATTAGTAAAATTATTATTTTTATAAAACAGTAATATTTTAAATTACCTAATGAGATAACACCAAACTATAGTTATCAAATACAAATCAGTATACAAAGCAGATTGCTAACTAATGACAATAAACTTTAACGTTATAGTTTGTTCGGTTATAAGTTGTAACTATCAAAATAACACATCAAACGTAAATGCAATTATCACTACTTGGCAAACTAACATAATTATCAAAACCGATGAGTATAAAACTACCGAGTAGATTATTATTCTATCTTAATAGTTCTTATCTAGTTGATATTTTTTTGGGCAAATTGCAAGTAAATACAACAAACTATGTCAATATTGTCATTTTATGTAACAAACTTTATTTTGTACCTAAAAATACAAATAACTTACAAACTTGGTTTATTGTATGCAAGTTACCTATGACAATAGATAACTTACCGGTAACATGGCAAAAGTTAAAAGAACTTTAATACCTAAAAATACAAAAAACTTTTAAATTTTGTTCATTGTATACAATCGATAACCGGTAACCTAGTAATCAGGTTACTAATTGTATACAATGAACAAAATTTATAAGTTGTATGTATTTTTAGGTACAAAATAAAGTTAATTGCATACAGTGGTAATATTGATAAAGTTTTTTGTATTTTTGTGCATCCTTATTTTATATATTAAGCAAATATTTTAAGATATTATTTTATCAAATTACAATAAGTAAAATATAAATAAGAAGATATAGTGAAGTGATAAATATTAACTATAAACAAACATAATAATTGTAAATTAATAAATAAAAATAATAAATAAATACAACATATAATTTGGTTAGTTTTTTGCGATGGGTAAATTACTTGAAAATACCATGAACTTTGTCTTAGTTATCATTATATACAACCAACATTATTTTTTTAAGAAACAATACAATCAGTTTTTATAATCCTCACATTATATGCAAGTTGTTGTATACGATGGAAATAATGGAAAAGTTCATTGTATACAATGGTAGCTAAATATTAGACACAAAGAAACGTTATTTGCATACAATGTGAGGATTATGAAAGTTTGTTGTATTATTTTTAAGAATTTAAAGTTGATTGTATACAATAATATTTAAGACAAAGTTAATTGTATTTTCATCCATTTTACCCTTTTCCGACGGTGTAAAACAAACAAATTGTTGGCTTCAAAAAAGTGGATGGATTTGTGTGAAAAAAAAACTTGTGTTAAACAAAATTTGATACTCACACCTTGTGGTTGCAAAATGAGATTCAAACCACCAAGCTACAACATTATTTGAATTAAAATGTGGAACGTATTCTTAATAAATAATAGAACAGCGTATTTTTAAAAAAACCATATAATGAACGGTAAATTTGTCACAGGTTTAGCTTGTGACAAATGTATATATATTAATAATTTAGGAAGTCACGTCTAAGATACCAAAATAAATTATGTAACTAAAAATAAACTGATAATCAGTTTTTGAAAAATAAATATATATTCATGTTATAAGCAGAATTTTAAATAAATATATACTTTTTTACATATCAACTTTATAAAAAGATAAGTGATTTGTGCATAACACATTTTAGTCGTACACAACAATAATTTACTATTTAGATATTTATGCCCTTATATACATGGATAAGAGATAAAGATAATAATTACATAAATGGTATAAACGTTCATCTTCTATCTAATATAAATAAAAGACTAATTGAGATAAAATTTATTGTATGATCTTAGTCTTTAATTTCACAAATTAATTTTAATTATACGATATTGACCATCTATTTATTTAAAATTAAAGAATTAATTTTGACTTTTAGAGGTCAAACTATTTAATGCAAATATATTTTAAACTTAAATATAATAAGTGAATTATTTTAATATTTTGACTTATTATATTAAAACGTTTTATGATATATTTAATAAGCTATATAACGTTACATGAAATTTTTATATACAAAGTCTTACATTTTTTGAGAATTATTAATATTAAATTTATTTTATATATTTTAAGTATTAAATCTATAATACGGAATTTGATAATTTAGGTATTAGAGATCTTATTATAAAATTAATATTAAAAAGCTATTATACAAGTAATCAAAATTTTAAATTGATTTTATCATATATAAAATATTTTCTATATTAATGATTATAAATAATTTTTGGTGCTATTATCTTTTATTCTTCTTAAACCTTAAAATATCGTATTTGTCCACATTGATTTATAAATATCATACTTAAGCTTTATAACATTTTAAAATATCATAATTAACTAAATTCTTAATTTTATCATTTTATAATATTTTATAATCATTTTAGTTTTTTTTAATTTTAAGCAATAAATACTTAACTTAATTGCCCCTAATTATAATAATAATAAGCAACGACTTCTACAAAAAATACAATCACGTCTCTTCGTTTTATGATACCACGTTTCTACCGTCACGTCTATCCTCCCCTTTCGCGTCGACTCTTCCACCTTTGTTCTAGGTGTTGACACCGTTTGTCATCACTTTTTAATTCTCATATATTTCGTGTTTTATAATTATTCGATACCTATTATATTAATGTTTACTATTTATTATTTTTTAAACCACTCTGTATATAACATGAGCAATTTAATCTAGTTATATCAACTATGATTAAAACTTGTTACATACGATACATCTCCTTGTAAAAAGAGCTTGTCTTTTCAAAGTAGTAATACGAAATTAATATAGTACAACTTTTTGTCCATAAAACTGGGAGGTTACAAAGTTATGTCAGTGCATTATAATATTAATATGATATGTATGTCAGTATGTATCTAACAAACTACTAATCATGTTAGTAGTTCTTATAAATTATGTATGCAATCAAACTTCTAATTTAATTAAAACATTATTGATAATATTTTGATGGTGTAATTTTAATATTTGGACTAATTGTTACAATTTTACAAGAATATAACTTGATATGGAAATAATAAATTTTATAAAATAACTTATTAGAATATAAAATTTGTGTGATCACAAAGTATAAATTTTATGAGGTGTTCAAATATCCAAGTATATGAAATGTCGAAAAGATAAAATACCCAATACATAAATTCGATTTTTGGCATATAAACAAAATGAATTTTCAAATACAAATTATTTGGCATGTGACAAAATAAAAATTCAACTTAAGGTTCAAATGAAATTCAAATGCAAGTTGGTAAATCTTGTTGATGACAAATCTATGACAAAAATGATGACAAATCTATCAACAAGATTTGCATGGTTAAAAGTGAGAGAAGATATCTTTAGGTATTAATTGTTAGATAAACTGCTTTATAAAATAAACTGATTAATGATTTTTATATTTGAAAATTGATTTTTATGTGGTGGAATTGAAATGTTTTAGAAACTCAAAGTACACACCCAAGTGTGTTGGTTAAGTTCCCACTGATATCGCCCAAATAGAATACTTATTTCGGGGCGGTATCTTATCATTTCCTATGATTTTTTGAGCAATTTGGTCTTAATTGATACTTAATTCATTGCTTTTGAATTCTCAGGTCTTAAATGCTTACCCAAGTCAAAAAAGAAAGGTCACCAAAAATGGAAGAATTGAAGAATTCATGTTCCAGACTCGTTTGCACAGCCCGTACAAGTGTCTCGTACGGCCATACATGCGCCTGACGCTGATTGGCTGATTGCATATTTAAGCATTTTTTCCTCCCTTTTGACTCTTAACTCGATTCCAGCCCAAAAACCCTGGGGAGAGGCAATTTTCTGGACATTTTTCATGACTTTAAATCAAATTTTCAAAGGATTCATCAACTGAAAAGAAGATTTGGAGCTTGGATCTTGTCTTGGGAGCTTCCTCTTCATCTTCTCTATTGGTTTTTCTTCTAGGGTTAAACTTTCCTTCATGTCTTCTTTAAATTTTAGTTTTGTTTGCTTAGATTTCGTAATGTTTAGCAAGGAGTTGTTAATTTTAGTGCTATTGGATGAGATTCAAGTAGGTTATTGACTTGGATTTGACACTTTTGTTGGGTTTCCCCAATTTCACCATTGATGAAAGCTTCAAGTTAGGGTTTCTTCTCAAGTTGATTGAATTGATGTTTTTCCCCAAATTTCCTTAACTAATTGATGTAATAGACATGTTGTGTTGATTGGTTCTTGGTTTCTTTGCAATTATTCTTAGTTGTGATGCCAAATTTGTGAGAACTTATACTTGGGTTTGGGATTTCACCATTGTTTATGCAATTTGTTGAGAAAATGACTTTGGAATGCCTATTTTATGTTAGTCAAGTGTTGGAATATCTTTAAAAGTTGATTTTTGTGAAATTGGCTACTTCGGAGAACTTCGGGGGTTAGTTTTCAATAATTAATTGTTTAATTAACATAGAACTTTGTTATTAAACGACGTATTTTAATACAACACTCAATCCTTAGATTCTAGTCACTCATTATATCTTATAAAATCATTCTAAGGAGACTTTCTTGTTGATTTTATTCAATATTGGGAGTGTTTAGATGGTTTAACTTCTTGCCCATCAAATTTATCGAATCCTTGTCAATTAACTTTATTTGTTGTCGAGTCTAGTAGCACTTCCTTCTTAAATCAAAAAGTTCTAAAAAATTCTCGTTTCCATTTATCTCGCTTGTTTTGATTGTTAAATTTAGGATTATAAACATTTGATGATAGACTAATTAATGACGAAAACTTAGTATTGAGATTTCTTGCTTCCTTGAGGTTCGACACCCGGTCTTACAAACGCTATACTACTATACGATTGGTTCACTGCCCGGTGTGTAGTTTAGTCTAGTATTTTCGTTTTATTTCACATCATTTTTCATATATATAACTGCACAACATCACCCACCACAAGATAATAAAAATATTTACATTTATTACCTATTGGTTAAACCTTATTTCAAATTTCAAATTACCTCTCTCACATGCTCAAATTGAAAGTACACTTTGAGAGATAATATTTTAATGGGTATTTTGTTGAAAATACAGCTATATGAGTGGACTTGACTACACATAACGTTCATATTTTAAAAGTCAAGAATAACTGTGTCGGGCCTCGATGGTGGCAACCCACGAAGGACTGTGAGCTACTGTCGTTGGCCTAAAAGACAGGTTTTTGTTCTTTCTCTCTCATCCTTATAAAAACATATTTGGGCTACCATTTGGATCATCCCTTTTGTACAAAAAATTATTCCTACTTTTACACACTTTAGTGATCATTCTAATACAAATTCCATGCGTGATTGATAAGCTATTAAGATCAATTGTTCATATCATTTGTAGAACAACTCAAAGACAAGAGGAGATCCAAAGAGAGATAGAGAGTGTTTCATTTCAAAATCCATTCTCTTGATCATTAATTTGTGAGAGAAATATTGTTTTGCATGCCTTTATTGGTGTTGAAAGTTCCTGTGAAAGAACTTATTTGTTTGTTGGGGTACACCTTTCTTGGTGAAGAACATTGTTGTAAAAGTTCTTAGGGAATAAATTAAGAAGAGGGATTTGCTTAAGGTGGTCACTTCCTTATGAAAAGAGTGTCTTGAAGTTTGTGGTGGTTGCTTTTTTTAGAAGAAAGTAACTTGTTGCTTGAGGTGGTCACGTCCTTGTGAAAAGAGTGATACGTCGTGAATGGTGATCTCTACCGGCTAAGAGACACGTTATAATATAAAAGAGATTCTTGGTGGAGGCCAATGAGTGGATATAGGTTGAAGTACAACCGAACCACTCTAAATCGGGTGTCATCATTCTCTTCCTTTAACTCTTTACATTATTGCACTTTAATATTCTTGTTGGACATTATACTTATATACTTGCTTCCGCTGTGCACAAGAATTTCATTTTCATAAATTATAATTAAAATATAAAAATAAGATTAAAAATTTTAAAAGTAGCTATAGAAACTATTCACTCCCTTCTAGTTTCTACGCAAATATAAAAGTCTTAGGTGATTTTGTTTTTAAGAGGTAAAATATTTTATGTTAGTTCTATCTTTATAGAATAATAGGTGGATTAGAAATTTGAGGTCTGCACCAAAAAGATTGTTTATTTTTTTAACCTAAGAAACGGTTAGAATGAACGTAATAGTATGATGTAAGAATAAACAGTTGAGTAAAATTCATGCATTCTAGTACAATTATCAAAAGGGTTTAGTTCACTAAAATGTATCCAAGTTGTCACGTTTTGCTATTGTGAGTATCGAACTTTAAAAGTTTCTATTGTGTGTATCAAACTTTTAATTTGTTGCTATTGTTTGTATTTTGGTTACATAAAAAAGTAAAAAAAGTTGCAAGTTTAGAACATACAATAGAAAGTTTAATACATACAATAACGACAAATTAAAAGTTCAATACACACAATAAAAAAAATTAAGTCCAATACATACAATAGCAAAACATGATAACTTGGATACATTTTCGTAAACTAAACCTAAAAAAAATTCAAAAAACTAAAAAAAAGCTTCATCCGAGGAGCCCATCATCTCTCTCTTACAAGAAAAAACCCTAAACACTTCTTCGTTCTTTCTTCATTGGCCATCTATGTTAATCTTCACTTTTCCATTATCAAGAGTAGAATCAGTCCAGCAACAAGCAAAGTACTATTACATTTTTTTAACAGCATAGCACATGTTCTCTAATCTTATTTCTAAATATAAATCTTATGTCCACTATGGAATTTAAACCTACAACTATTGAGATCACCTACCACACCTCATACCACTAGGATACAAGTCTTTTAAGTAGTATTACAAGTAAATAGTGGAATCATGTATTAGCTGTTTAACATTGCATTTTTCTTTCCAATAAATATGTATTGCATTCGTAAATGAAGATGGTTTGAAAATTGATCCGACATTCTTAGTCTCTTATTCTTGGAGTTTAATCAACTCGAATCTGCTTATATCATTTGTGCTCTTGTTGAGAGTAATCATGCTTCCTTGATGCAAACCCGCGTCAGTCTAAAAATCCCTAGCCTCTCTTACCGAAAGCATGGCTAAATTGCTATTTGTATCCAATGTATCTCACCATTGGCTTGAATCCGTCTCTCAGCAATCAGCCCACCAAATGGTTACTACAATTCATCAATTCGAAGATGTCTCCAAGTAGCTCGCCGCCCAAGCGTTTACCACCGCATACATCATTACTACCTTCAACAAAGTCACCACCAATGGACCGCAACCAAACCCGCCATTGCAACCCCTAACCCCACCTAATAACTCCACCCTCAAAACGTACCCCAAAAATTTAGCTCCCAAATTTCAATGGAACCTCATCTCTCGACTGGTTGTTCCAATCTGACTAGAATTTCACTTTCGGTGGTTATGTTTTTGGCTTCCACATATGTAATTTATGTTGGTATATTGATTTGTATATGTGGGAAAACTTTATTAATATGTGTAAAAGAACATCATGTATCATAATGTAACATAGGAAAAACTTTACAAGTGTTCAACAACTTTAACCCATGTTTAAACTAGAAAATAGTAATAGTTAAGAATTCAAATAGGAGTTGAATTTAATATGCATTACATATAGTATCATATATTTCTTTAAATTTTAGTGGTTTTTTAATTTAATAATATTGTGTATAAGCATTTTTAAAGTAAACTCTAAACTAAAAAAATCACTAATCGTATATAATAAATATATATCTTTAAGTATTAATAACTAAGCCCAACTATAAAAAATAATAGTTTAAAACCTTACAATATATATTTTAAAAAAGTTTGAGTTAGAGAGCAAACATTGAAATTGATCCACTTTCAAGTTTACTTCATGAGTACGTGTCATGAGTGATTCTTGATAGAAAAAGGTGATATCTTTAAACCTGAGATACATATTAGAACTCGGTTATGAAGAGTGTCATTGTTTAATACGGTTAAACACTATATTTAACGGATAGTTATAAAGGTTATCAGGTGTGATGCGAATCATATAAGAGGCGTATGTAGTCAAGATGGGATTTATTTCTCTCATACAATTGAGAGTGTAACGTCTCTAGTTGTGCTAAAACAAGTTAAACACTATAGAAGTATATATTTATTGTTTATGTTTTAATATTACAATATTCACTTATAAAATTATAGTTGTCAGAAAAATGCAAAGTTCACATTCTAACTATTAGTAAATTAAACTTAGGGATGTAAATAAGGCAAACTACTCGAGCTCGGATCGTTAAAAACTCGAAACGAGCTCGAGCTCGAGTCTAGATTAAGACTCGTTTATTAAACGAGCTCTAATTCGAGCTTTGTATATTGGGTTCGTTTAAACTTAAATGAGCATTGATATAATATTTATTTTTTATTTTTTATTTATTACTTATATAATTGTATTATATATTTTTATATCATGTTTAAAAATTTAAAATTCAAAATTTAAATTGTTTTTATATTATTAAATATGAAAAAAATTCAAATTGTTTTTTATTTTATTACTTGTATAATTTAAATTATTGTTAAAAAACAAAAAAAATAAACAAGTTTTAGCGAGCCTATCACAAGCTTCGTAAAACGCTTTGCAAGCCAAGCTCGAGCCTCAAATTACAAGATCGAGCTCGAGCTTCTGCGCTGGCTCGATTAGTGTAAAGCTCGGCTCGTCTCGATTCGTTTACATCCCTAATTAGACTGATAAGCAACCAACAAAAATTTAATTATGTAAGCAAACAACATGTCATTCTTCATACTAAATTATTCACTTAGTTTTAACTATGTATAAAGATCGTATATCATCGACAACCACACTTCTCTGTTAGTTCAAAAGCAACTGATTAAATTGAAAAATTATAAAAAAAAATATATTGTATCCCGCGCGATACGCATAGATAGAAAACTAGTATATAAATAATGTATAAAGTCCAAATAATAAAATGCGTCTTCGATCAATCCAACCTATAACTCATACAAAAATAGAAATACCCGTTTGACAAGTTACCCAATATACCATTTTGTCATCTTTAATATTGAATGTTTCCAGGTGTTTCTAAGACAGAGTATAACAAGATATAAAACTAAAAGAGAAGGAAAAAAACATGTAATTCCTACTGTAAAGGAGCAATAATACAGAAGTAAAAAATTGAACTACCTACTGCAGTCATTTCAATTTGCAACATAAAAAGTAACTCCTAATGTTATTATTTTCAATTCACAACTAAGATGCTAAAGTAAGCAACTCATGCTTACTTGCTTGACCTGAAAATTCTCCCTGTTTTTTTCCCATTTTGTAGCAAGTTCTTTCATGTTATCAATAGCAACATCACTCTGCAACTTTACATTAACCATTTCTTGAAGTAGCTTTTTTGCTTCATCTATTGACATCTTGCGCTGATCAAACAAAGCTGACTTCTGTTTGATCAAATTATTTCGTGTCAAACTTTTTTCACGTAGTTCACCTTTTAAGCGCTCGATATCTGCATCCACATCAACAATTTTGGACTCGAGTTCTGTATCTTTCTCTTGCCAATCCTGCAAAACCTCGAGATTACTTCCTTGTTGCACCTTGAATTCGACATTGTTTTGAATGCACGTATGCCAGGTTGACCAGTTTCGACACGCGGATTCAAATTCGGTATTGAGGATCTTGATAACTTTGCCTTGACACAATGGAAGCTTGTGGAGGTTTTTGATCAAAATTTGAATGCAATGTTTGACATTTTCTTCGTCGGGTGTTCCAACAATGGTTTCAAAGTCTTTTTTTAGAAGTTGAAGTAGGGTTTGTTTTGCGTTTTCGGCTTCTTGATCCAGGGGATTATGTTGAGGCGTGTAGGAACTGTTTGGTGAAGTTAGCATGAAGAGCACTGATGAAACTTCTTTTAATTCTGCAGATATGTCTTGAGGAAGAATCGAGACGGTGGCCTGATGGGAGGGTGTCTAAAAGTATATAAAAATGTTATTGCAATACTTCAAAGATTTTTTAGAGAATAAATGTGTCAAAATATTATTGCAACACTTATATTATTTCAACAATAATCTTACTAATTAAATGACACCGGAAGTTTCATGCATTAAAAATAAACTTTGGCTTCGGCCTATTTGAAGTGTTTGACCCGTTGACCCATATCCTTGTCAAATTGGCAGTTCGGTAAGGGTTTAAAATGGGTAAATTTTTTAACGGGTTGACCTGAAAACAGCTTTTGCCCAAAACTTTGAGGATTTTATAGAATATGCGTCAAGATATGATTGCAAAACTTACATTATGTCAAGCATAATCTTAGGATTTGAATAAAAACACCTTCAAGAATTGCAAAACCGACCCTTTCCTTCAAATTTAGTAGGACTTGCATAAGGGCAGATGGGATAAGAAAGTAAACAACATTGGTCAAATTTCTATGTTAACCAAATTTTTTGGGCCCAAAAAAACCCTTGAAATTTCAAAATTTTCATTTGGAAATCTTCAAACTTGACTAGGTTAACCCGTATCTAATCTCCCCAACAGCGCCAATTAACGCCACATGAATAATAAAGATAAAAAGTTGATAAAGAAAATGATAGAAACAAAGAACTAACAACGGTATTTGAGAGTGAGGGATGATTCCATTCAATGAGATAAGGAAGAATTCAGCAAGGTTCCAGAGATGGAAACCTCCTGCCCTAGCCTAAGCCGAATAACAGAATCAATACATGCACACCTCACCTCTCTACATCACACTCTTAAATAATAACACTCATTCATCACCACCCCACAAGTGACGTTTGTTTCTCCTGACATGAAATTTGAGAGTGGAAAGGGCAGAATCAGAGTTGGGCTGAATAGAATTAGGCCGGTTGCTTATTGCTGCCGTGGTAAGATCAGGTTTGTCCTCGAGCCTAAAAGCTGGGCATTGCCGCTGCATGGACAAAGCATCTTCCCAGGTTGCGGCTTCTAATGAGACATGCTGCCATTGAATTAGCCATTGTTATTGGTTGGCCGTTCTTGGTGATTGTACGAGTGGCCGAACATTTGGATGAGGGGGTAGAACTGTAGAAGATGTGTCCATTTCAAGACCTGAAGGAAGCTAGGCCTCAACTTGAGAATTGCCAACAGCGCGTTTGAGGAGAGAAACGTGGAAAACAAGGTGAATTCATGTGCTCCAGGATGAGAAATGGTCCATAGCATCGAGCTCAAAGTTCTTGATTAACTTTTTGATGTGGTTTGAGTTTGAGGAAAACCCAGTCACCAACAGCAAACTCAACGTTGCACCTGTGATTGACAGTTGCTTGCTTCATGTGTTGTTGAGCTCGTGAGAGGTGATATTTGAGTTGGTTGAGTGTCTCATTGCTGCCTAAAAGATCATACATAACGACTTCACAAATCGATATAGAGCGGGTGGTCGACCATACACAATTTCAAACGGGGTGGTATTTGTAGACGCGTGATAGGTGTTGTGCCAATATTCTGCCCAAGGGAGCCAAAAGAACCATGTTTTTCGCTATTCAGCAGCGAAACAGTGAAGATAGGTCTCAAGGCTATGGTTAACTACTTCAGTCTATCCATCCATTTCCGGATGGTAAGCAGAACTAAACTCGAGTCCAATTGCCCTGTAGATTAAAAACATCCTGCCAGAACTTGCTCAAGAAAACCGTATCTCAGTCGCTAACAATAGAATTGGGTATCCCATGAAGACAGATGACTTCTTGAGAAAGATGTCAGCCAATGATCTGGCCAAGTAAGGGTGTTTCAATGGTATGAAATGACAATATTTCGATAGAGGTCGACAACCACAAATATTACTTCGTATCCCCTCGATTTTGGAAGTCCCGTTATGAAATCTATAGAGATATCTTCCCAAATCAGTTGAGGGATCGGTAATGGTTGTAAGAGGCCTACTGGTGCCAAGGTGAAGGCCTGGTATCACTGACATGTATCACACCCTTGGACATAATTTCTGACAGCCTTTGCCATGCCGTTCCAATAAAAATGGGATGCTAAACGACGGTAAGTGCAACAGATACCAGAATGACCACCCGTGGGAGTGTTGTGAATCTCGTGGAGGAGTTTCGGAATCCAAGAAGAAGAAGAGGGAATAACCAATTTATTCTCCCTGTATAACCCGTCATTGGTGAAGTGGTACAACAAATAAGAATTTAGGTCGGCAGACAACGAGCGAATTATTTTATGCAGCTGAATATCTGACTCATAACCATCACAAAGAGAATCACCCTCCATCCATTGTGGATGTGAAACCATTTGAGTTGGCTCACCACCTTCGTTTATTCTGGGAAGGGCATCCACAGCTTGGTTTTCCCGACCAGGTTTATAGCAAATCGAAAATTGGTAACCAATCAACTTGGCCAACCAATTTTGTTGGTCGAGGGTGGTGATTCGTTGGTCTAGGGGATGCTTTAGGCTTAGTGTCTCCTCAACAAATAAGATCACAAATGTTGAATAGAAAGGGCAAGCGCTATTATTTCTTTTTCGTATGCCGATTTGTTCAACATTTAGTCAGCAAGAGCTTTACTGAAGTAAGCTACTGGTCGTTTTTCTTGCATGAGTACAGCTCCAATACCACGCCTAAGGCATCGCACTCAATGTCAAAAGGAATAGAAAATTTTAGCAAAGCAAGAACAAGGGCTTTGGTATGCACTGCTTCAACTTTTCATTTTTCAACACAGCTTATTGTGTTTCTGACCAGTGAAAGTTATCTTTTTTAGTGAGCTCAGTCAAGGGTTAAGCTATCCTCCCATATCCTTAGATAAGCTTGTGATAATAACCCGTGAGTCCAAGAAAACCACTTACTCCTATAACATTTTCGGGAACCGGCCAGTCACAAATGGATCGAATTCTTGAAGGATCCATAGAGACTCGCTGACCGTCGATAATGTGCCCATTTGCCCAAGGTACTCCACAGATTGCAACCCAAAACGACTCTTTTTTTTTTGTTAACGACGAGCTGATGGCGCTGTAAAAGTTCCAGGACAACAGTCAAGATTTGCAAATGATGATCCCATGTTGGACTATAAATCAGAATGTTGTCGAAGAATAATAACACTCCTGTTTCGAAGAAGAGGCCGGAATATGTCATTCATATGAGCTTGAAAGGTAGCCGGTGCATTGGTTAACCGAAAGGCAAAACCACGAATTCGTTGTGCCTATCATGGGTACAGAAAGCAGTCTTCTCGATGTCGGATTCGCCGACTCGAACCTGATAAAACCCCGGATTCACGTCAAATTTAGAGAAAAAAGGAGATCCGTGTAATTCGTTTAGAAGTTCTTCAACATCCCGGATCGGGAACTTGTCAAGAATAGTTGCTTTGTTTAGAGCTAGGTAATCAATGCAGAGCCTCCAAGTAGCCGCCTTTTTAACTAATATCACCGGGCTTGAGATAGCACTTTGACTAACACGAATGAAACCCATAGCTAGCATTTCTTGTACCTACCATTGGATTTCGTCCTTGGGTATCTATATGGTCGAACACAAACGGGCTTCTACCCTGCTTGGAGGTTTATCATGTGTTCAATAGTTGGTTTGGGAGGTAGTCCCTTTGGGTCCTGAAAAAAAGAAGAAAACTCAAGCAGTTGAGAGTTCAATTGATTTTGTTGTAGGGTGTCTAGTTAGGCAACACTCTCAACAGACATGTGTAATTAATGTCGCTCAAGACAGACCTTAAGAGAGGCATGATCTAGATACGGGGAATTAATCCCTTGCAATTTGATCAAAGTACCTTTATCCCAGATCGAACCTCTTGAGTTTGCCAATTGAAGATTACATCCTCAAGTCGTCCTGACTAGGCAATACCCAAAATAAAGTCGAGGTCCTAAATCAACCAAGGCATCAACGAGACAGTGAAAGGAAGAAACATCCCGGCATTGTTCGGTTATTTGGATTTGGTACCCATCCCCGAATCGGATCCCCATGAGTTCAATCGAATTGACTTCCAGTCCTAGAGCAATAGCCATGACCTCCAACCCTAGACCGATATCAAACTTTTGTAACAGGAAAACGTGGGAATCTCCGCTACCGAGCAAAATTAGGACCGGAAAACCACATAGTTCTCCCATCATTTTTATCGTCTTTAGAGATGAGGACCCTTCGGCGGTCTGATTGCACAATTCGAGAGCTTGGCATTCCCCCGTAGGTTCTAAATCGGTACTCTCCTCCACCTCAATCAAACGATTTTCTCCTTCTCCTTCTCCTGTCGATTCTTCCCCGTCGGCTAACAATAAGAGACTCAATTGTCAATCTATGCAACAATGTCGGGGAGTATATTTCTGCCCACAAGCGAAACAGAGCCCTCGAAATGGGCTCCTGGTTAGTCTGACCTTGCCCTTGGGTTATTGAGTGGTTTGTTGGGTTAATCGGGTATTGTTCATGAGTCAGCAGGTTACGTTTCATACGGGTCGAGTCGGTTTTTTGTTTGCTTATGAAGAAAGGGGTAAATGGCAGACTAAGTCTAGTAGTAAGTTGGGATCATGGGAAGGTGGTTCCAAGTTTTTAGGATAAGTTGTTTTTGTTTGTTTTCTTATTTATTTGTACGTTGGCTTTCATTTTGAGAGCAGATGAGAAGGAAAATGTAGTCACGGTGGCTTTTTTGTTCTCCTGCAGCTTCGTGTACTATATTGAGTGTGGCATTTTTTTTTCAATTTGTTTGGTGTATTTCCATATGTGAGTTTCAAATGTGCTAGTTTTGTGAGGCTGCAATCTGATTTCCAACAATTGGTATCAGAGGTTCGTGGAGGAGGGGTGTATCATGTATGCTACCTTTGATCAGTTATTCCGTGTTGAAGAGACTAACCGGCAGGAGTGCGTGAAACGAACAGAAAGGATTCATCAAAGCAAGTGGCTTTGAATTTGGTTCGTTGTGCAAGTGCAAGAAAACGGTAAAGCTTGTAGCTTGTTCTCTTAGTCGGAGGAATAGAGACTCTCGGAACGGGTGTGATCGGGAAAAGGATTGAAGTTGTCAAAAAGGTGGCTAACCAGAAATGATGAAAACAATCAGAAGAAATAAGAAACGGGTCGAGTTTTTGGTTTGGTTTGTTTGCGGGTAAAAGAAAACGGAAGAAGCCGGAGCTTTGTTTTCTTGG
>JAUEJL010076624.1:0-15836 GCA_032274825.1 Drosophyllum lusitanicum | reverse complement strand
CAGTAACAGTAACACCAAACGTTGTTTGTGACTACTTTTGGTTGTAAAATATTAGTCACGTGTTTTTATTCCGCTGCATATTTAAAAAGAAACCAGAATTAATGTTTTAAAAAGAAAATTTTGGTTCTCGAAATGACGGTGTTACAAGTGATATGCTTGAAGTGGAGTGTGTTGTCCCTATTGCGCTAGGCCCTTCCCCATAAGGCCCCACCGTCAGGGCACCTATAGTTATATAAATTTTTGTGTCTTTAAATTTATTAATTAAGTTAAACAAACAAAATTTGAATTTCAAAACAAATGTCAACGATTATATATTCAAACATTATATTAATGTTATATTTCAAACTATTAATTTATATGTTATCTTTACATTTATCGTTATTATTTTAAAATTTATGATTGACCGTAAAACCTTAAAGTCAAATTTGAGTTTCAATTTTGACCATTGAAAGTTAAAATTGAGTTTTCAATTTTAACTAAAATCAATTGTTAGAATTTAAGTTTGACTAAATAAAATGTTATAATTATCTAATAGAATTGATGAATGTTAGTTTTTTATTTATAGTAAAAGATTATGGACCTATAAGGCCGCATAAAATAAAAATGAGACGTCGTTTAATTAATAACACATTTAGATATGTTATTAATCAAATAAACAAAATATTGGGCTTTTATGGTTTTGGGATCAAATGGACTAAAAGTAAGTAAATACTTAGTTAATGGGCTTTGAGTTTATTTACACTAACTAATCAATTAGAAAAGTATATTGGATTAGATTATGGATAAAATACTTATGATTGAGGGTATTGATTTAACCTAATTGTAAACAAATAGATCTCTCTCTTTCACCCTCGCTATCCACGGTGGTACCCCATATGTTATAGAGTTCAACTTTTGGTGTTAAGGTGGTGTTTTAAGGCTCGTTTTTGTGAACGAAAATGATTTGCTTGATTTTGGCTAGCACTCGTTGGTGTTATATGAAACTTTCGTGTATATGATCCGACAGAAGGGGTCTCTTTTGGTCACTCTCTCCCTTGTAACTCTTCTAACTATTGTTATAAGTTTGTTATCTTACTTTTAGTTTAGATCAGATAATTAACCATGTGAATTCAATATGGATTCGTGGCATATATTTGTGTATGTAAGTGTTAAATTGGTTTTGCTTCATTATTTGACATGTCAATGTTTGAGAACATGTTATTGGGTCACCATAGGATTCTCTATCCTTTTACCAAGTATACGTATGGAAAGGCTTATTAGTTTGCATGTAGCTCGATAAATTAGGATTATGAAGAGGTATCACTACCTTTGAGTTGACAAAATTGATAAGTCACGTTCATGGAAGTGTGACATGGCAAAAGCAACCTTGGTAATACCTTTAATGTATATGCCTTAATGTTCTAAAATCTGGTTTTTTAGTTGATACGGTGCGATGAGTGGCGCGTGTCAACTGGTTCAACCCATTTTTTAAAGATTTTTGATGTATAAATATAACATGTGAAATCTAAAGAAAAACATAATGTACAATAACCAAAAAAAATCTTAAAACCAAAAACCGACTAAATTAACAAGCTCAAAACGATTACAAATCCGTCAACATGAGAGGATCCAAATGTAAATAAGTCTACTTTTTACATATTGGTGATGAAGTTATTTGTACAAATCAGAAAGACTACTTTTTTAATTGTTCAATTATTACAATGGTTTTAAATTGGTTTTTTGGAACATTACAGGTCAAATGTTTGACCGGTTTTTAGTAAACCAAACCGGTTCAATCCGACTCATAAAACATATAAACCCGCTATTAGTTGACTCGTCCTTTTCACTTGGTCCACGGTCCAACCGGTTTAAGTGCCTCGGTCGACCTAGGTTTTAAATCACTCGTATGCATCCACCGACATTGAACCACTAGGATCATTATTACATACGGTTAATGTGTAGCCTATGTCTTCCCTCCTAAACAAGCCACACTAACCTAAAGGTAAGGGCATCTCAATTATCCTAAGACATCTTATAATAGCCTAAAATAAAATGCCATCACTTTGTTGATCTCAAATCCATACACTCTATTATCTCATGCATGCCTTCGACATGTATGCTTAAAGCAGCCATATTTGAACGAGCTCCATATCCAAAATAAAAAACATACTGACGAGGAGGTTATAGGTTTCTTGGGTTGTGCTTGGGACGGTGAGACAATAGTAACGGTTTGTTTTCTATTACCATTTATAACAATACTACTAGATTCAACTTTTTTTTTACCATACAAGCCAATTTAAGTTTGATGAAGGTCTTAAGTGTGTTCGACTACTGGAGCATGGGGTGTGCTCGTTGCCCCGTAGTGAAGCATTGTAGCCACGAGTTGCCTTGCAATGAACACCTCCCACCCAATGCACACAAGCAACCCCTTCCCGCCCATATGCCTAGTCTTATTTTGTTCTCTCTCTAACACACACACGCACCCACACTCTCTTGATCTATCTCACTCATATACATATACTTTTAAGTAAAAGCGAAAGAGATTAAACAAGTGAAAGACGAGTATTTCTTTGGACCACATACGAGAGAAAATTAAAGATGACAAGTGTTTCAACACTAATACGACAACAAAAATGTATATAAACACACCCATGCTTTTGATTGAGACAAGATGCACATACTTTTCTAAAACAATACCAAATTGGATAAGATAAACACCACTGAGCCTAGCCGAACTAGGAAAATGAGAATACATTAAGTTGCAACTTGATTGCCACTTAATAAAACCAATTAGCGATGAATGTTGAATCGTTCAACATTCGGTGCGTTTGATCCAACCTCTAAATAAAGACCATGCCGAATAAGAACAAAAAATTACAGTTGAATCATTTTATCTTCAAATACATGCCAAATAATCACGTACCCAATATTTTTTTTATATCCATCTTTTATATGTTTTTTATAATACAATAATTTGCAATAATTCTATATAGATATCAAAAGATTGTTTTTTATCATGTAGATTATTCAGGGGTGCTTATTTGGTGGGTCTTCGGTTTAATGGATTTAATTTGTTAGGTTTAATTGGATTTTAGAAAATAGTTCAACCGTTCATAATCCAAACTGATAGAAGGTTAAACCAAACCAAATCAATCTACCTGAATTAACCATCGGGTTAATTGGTTCGACACCCACAAAACCAAATTAGCGATTGCCAAAAAAATATGGTTTTTAAATTTTAATTATTATTTTGAGGAATGACCATATTCATAACACATTACATATGCATTTTTATGAAAATATAAATCAAAGTAATATAGAAAATTCTTAGAATCTTCAGGAAAATAGGGTTTTCTTTGCCGACTTTCATATATTATTACATATTATTATTGTTACTTCTTTGTTTTGAATGTAATAAAAAACATGATTTCATACACAAACAAGCCATTACACAAATTTCATTTAAATAAGGGAAGCGTGAGTTTCGACATATCGGTGTAGATAAGAGAATAAATTCCAAATTTTTAGTATGACTAATAACTCTAATTCAAGGTAATTATATGATATATTGTAAAAATTAAACAAATCTTCTTTATTACTTTGGGTATTAGGGTGACCTCCAAAAATTTAAAACAAAATCCAATCTAAACACCAATTAAATATTCAGATATATCCAAATAACTGATTCAGATTTAATTAAACCATAATCAATTATTGAAATTCATATGAATAAAATGAATTATCAAATAAAACGAATTAATAAACACCCTAACGTTGTGTCCTCGAGTTGTTTTTTGGAAGGAAATGGAGAGAAAGGGAAGAAAACCATCAAGATTGTGTGTTCGTAAGTGTTTTTAAGGAGTGAAGAAGGAACAATTTGTTTAAAATCTTATCCTATCAAATATGAGATGATTTAAAAGAAAAGAGTTTCTCTTTCATTTTCTTTCGACTTAAGAACACAACTTGATATTCTTCTACTCCGTTCACTTTCTCTTTCTTTCTTAAAAAAACTCGAGAACGGAAAGTAAGATTATTTATTATATTTTGAACCAACTCCACATCACTATTTAGCCTTATTACAAAGAGATCCAGTTCGACTATTCATATGTTTTAGTTTTTTCTTCTCTATCAGTAGCCTCGTTAGGGTTTTACACTTCTTCGCAGGGTCACCTTACTGATGGATGAAGCGATTCAAAGTGAGCAGCAGCATCTGACTTTAGTCGTTAGGAAGCCATGTTTTGGTCTACCAACAGCTTGCCCTTCATGCTTGCCTGTTTATATCTATCTCAAATTCGCTAAAGTTCCTTTCAATTTGTGTTACAATCTCACTTATCCTGATTCCGGTACGTAGTTTCATCTATAGTCTCTTATAGTATATGCGTGATTGCATTTGAACTTTATGCAGGTAAATGTGCTAAATACGGTTGTTATGATCTAATTCATCGGGAAAATGATCTTTGTGTTTGCAGGTGAAACGGTTGTATTTCGATCGTTTGATTAACATGAATTAATGTTTTCAATTCAGAATTGATAATGACTTTTTTGACCGAAAACCCCAACTGCTACTGCATGTTGAGTGATGTTGATTGATTTTAAATTGGCAACCAAAAATTCTGTACTGATATTACATGTAGAAAGGTAGTTGCGTACAAAAACTCATTTTAGGTCGATTGGGTTTAGTCCAACTTTGAGAACGAAAAAGCTCTCTTGATCAGTTCAGAACCATTATTTCGATAGAATAAAATGAAGTTATTGTATTTACATCTGAATCAATATATTGATTTACATTCTTGAGTACAACTATACAACTGCTACTACATAGCAAGTTATACCGGTCAATGTTACATCTGCTACCAAGATCACTGATTTTGCTTCTCAAAAGAACAATGTTAAACATCACATCAGATGTAGCCGCTATTGCTTTAAGTATAGATGGTATGATAACAGTATAACACTATGGAATCAAATGAAATTAGAATTTGATAGGAAGGTCCGACATAGAACAGGTCTGATTGGTTTGGGAAATTTTATTAATAATCCAAAACTTACATTTGATGGTGTACATACTCTATCTATACTCTCTATTCCTAATCCCAATAACCACTCAACAGATAGAAATTCAACTAACTAACTACAAGTTGTTATACTACTGTTACGGTACATGTGAAGTCATGTGTTACTGTCCACGTAGACTCTCAAAATACATGTATCATGGTACTAGACATACAAAAACGATGCTGTTCCCTCCTGTTGATAATTTTGCAATTATTTACTTGTACGTTGTCTTCAGTAATACAGCAACTGTGTTCTTGGCAAATGTTAAACTAAAATTGCATATTTTTCTTTTTCCTTTGTACATACTATTTGTAATATTGATTTGGATCCCCAAGCTTGTCATACTTTATCGTTATTGAATGATATTATAAGATTTTGAATGATTGTGTAGCGTCTGCTTATATTATGGACAGAATCAAATGTTGAGATTATCTTCATGAGAGAGTCTTGGATTTTGAAGTGTAGGAGGTTAAGGATCAAAACTTGAAAGATATGGACAAAGATAGAGGAAAACTGATTATAAGCTAGATTTGGAGATATCAAGGGTCAGAGGTATCAGAGATATTATTAAGGAAGGACTTGTTAGATTTTATAGTGTTGTTTACTAGTTATGGTTGTTCTGATGTTCTCATGTCCTCATGCCCTGTATTTGTCTACTTATTTGATTATTTTATACTCAGTCTCATTTTCTGCTGGACATCTTCAACTAGTTTTGGTTCCATCTTATTTATCATCTCTGGAATCATTAAGCCCTATCAATAATGGACTGATCAATATAGTATACTGGGGTGAATTTCACGCAAAACGTAGCTAATTATATGTTTGCTCCTGTCCATTTGTTAGGCTTTTAAGGGTCATTGTTGGAGGTTCTGTACCATGTAATTTGTGATGCTATTATTAACCATTATAATCATAATGTTATCACTGTCACAGCATCATTGACATTGGTTTTGGCTTTGTTTCATTCAGATCAAATTCCTTATGTTGACTCTGATACCTATGTTGCTTACAACAATGAGAAGGGTGGTGTAATTGAAAGTTTAAAAGAAGATAATATTGTTAATTTGGACTCAGAAGTTCAGAATCTCCCCGAATGGGTATCGACAATAGCAATGATAAGTTCATGGCTTTCAGATGCAATCTTGTATGAATTATGGGTAGGTTCAGATGGAAGTTCTGCACACAAGATCTATTACTCTGACCTCCCATGGCCAGTAGGAAAGCTTTTATATCTGAAACAAGTGCGTAATGTGAAACAAATACTTGGGATATCAAAAGATACTGCTGAAAGAAGGGAAGAAGAGGTATTGATTTTTCTGTGTTTCAATGCGCTCTGCATACTTTCTTGTTTCTTTTTTTCTTATGAGATCGTAATTTGATGGCTACACTTAAAGTTCACTCTTTTACTTATTTCATTTGCACATTCACATCGACTTTGATGGTCTAACAAGTATGCATGCATGCATGCATGCGTACAAACAGGCAGATAGGGGGAAGGAGAGACTGCATGTTTATCCAGAGGTGGTAAATTGGTTGGGTTGGGCAATTGGTTTGGATCCAAATGAGTAATTATCAATATGAAACAAACAGGTCAGGCCATGTTGGCCCACAAACCTTTTTGTCTCTTCTCCTCAAATTTGTATAGATTTATAATTCACTGAAGTGATAAAAAAACTATATTGACATTGAAAGCTATCTAATATTTTGAATGAAGTCATTTAAGAGGTTGTAAGAATTTTAATACATTTTGAGTTACTTTCAACCAGCCTGTCTCAATTGACTCATTCTACCATAACATGTTTCTAATGTTTAGCCATTTGACTCGTTAGAGATAAATTATAACCCGAATTAACCCATGTCCAAGAAAATGCATTGAAATTGCCACCTCTAATTTTAACTAATTATTACTTCCTATTTCTTGGCACATGGTTCAATGTGTACATAAACTTTGTTGTATATTTGTCCGGCAGATATATAGGAGAGCTACTATTGCTTACCAAGCTTTGTCAACTAGGTTAGGCGAAGAGTCCTTTCTCTGTGATAACAGGCAAGTCTTAACATGCTGCTTTATATGAAATCTGTCGTTTCGGTTTAATCACCGAAAGAATAGCACACACTCTATGTTGTAGTGCACTAGCTAGTTGCTTGACTGATGTGCCTGCTTTCTTATGTAATGCAGGCCCACAAGTTTGGATGCAGTTTTTCTCGGGCATGCACTTATTACACTTTATGCTTTACCGGTCAGTATTGTTCTATAGTGGTTATATGTTTCTGTTATTATATTCATGTGTGTTTTTCTTATGTTGACTATGATTTAATTAGTAGAAATTTTCATATGCTTGAGAAATTTAGATGCACTATATCGCTTTGAGAACTAGGTTGAAGTTCTCAGTTAAGTGAATGTCTTTGTCAGTGTTAAAGTCTATTGCTTGAGGGTAAATTGGGTAAAACACATATTTAGAATTCCAGGTACCACTTTAATTAAATTGAATAGATCTCATGCTATTAAAGCATTGGGTACTTTTTATCAACATTCATCTTCATCATTAACATGAATACTTATCACCTTTCAGGTTACCTGGATAGATCTAAGTTTACAAGAAGTGCTAAAATTTACAGCTCTTCAAGATGAATAAATTACCAGACAGATACGGGCTTACAAAAGTGCTAAAGTTAGAACTCTTGAAGATGGAAAATTTACTCATGCACATATTATGTTTAAAGAAATGTCATAATTAGAAATTTAGAACCCTTGAAGATAAAGACGTGTGTTATTATAGTTCTTGGAATTGGATTTAACTGAACAGGAAAATGGAAATAAGCTTTGTTGACTTATTTTTTAATCTTAAAATCTAAAAAAAGCCCAAGACGCAGTCACTTAAAATGCTAAATAATGTTGGTATTTCCTATGTCGGTTTTTTTACCTGTCTAAAGGTAGCCTCTGGGTATGACATGTGGGATTTGAATAATACTGTAATGCATTGATTACACGCAAGTAATGTTCAAATAGTATCCAATTGGGGATTAATCTAGTAATAAATTAATAATAAAGGATATGATGATGAATTTGTTAAGGTTCTCTACTTCTCTGATGTTACAAGAACTTTCCTGTTAATATGTTTGTCCAAACTGCATAATCTGTGTATCATTTTCCGAAAAGTTACAAAAACTAGCTGTCCTGGTTTGACCAACAAAAAAGGGGCATCTTATACACGGTAATATATATATACCTTTTTTCTTTCAGTTCTGAAACTAGATATCCAAGTTTAAACATATTTAAAATTGTTTGACAAACATACCACTATTAAATCAATTCATAATCGCGTCACATTTTAATGCTTTTAAGTTTGCAATATTAGATCAATTATCTTAGCATGTTTGTGGTTATTTTGTCTTAGGAAACATCAGTGCTTCGTGGCAAACTCTTGGAACAAGTTAATCTTGTGAAGTATGCTGACAAACATAAAGCGGAACTTTTGGATGCTGGATTATCATCTTCAGATCCATCAACATCTGTACCAAGACGAGGCCCTTCAAACTGGGGTAAGTTTTTGAGTTCTGACGTATATTTTAATTTGTCTTATTGGTAAACTCTGAAATTTATGTGTTATGTTTTCTTACCAAAGTACACGAGCCTTTGATTTTCAGTTTTTGGTTATACCAAATCAATTGAGCCTTTCCTCTCGTTCCAGCTTTTTGAGCTACATTTACCTTCTAGTTTGTGTTTATTTAAGTTTAATAAAAATTCAATTGCAGCTCTCTTCTTTTTTTTGATTGATTTTTTCTTACAGTCATCCTTTGAGTATGTTGTTTTGTTTGTCCGCCTTCGCACATAACTCTCATTCTTTTTTTGATCTTCCAAAAGTGTTAAACTTTTCTAATAATTGGTGATAAATGAAATCCAATACTTGTTGGTTACTTGGGTCATAGCAATTCACTTGTCAAAACAACAAATGAGATCCTTAATGTAACTATATTTCTAAAAGCTAGAAGTCTTCTTGGAACCAATCTCTCTACTCATGGGTTGAGATATGATTGTCTATTTGTCTTCATCGTACCTCCCTCATACTCCACTTACGTGGGATTGAGTATAGTTGCTATTGTTGTTGGATGTAGTGAACTAGTGATGGGTATATGTTCTTTTACTTAAAATTCAAATTCTTTGTCCACGTGCTTTATGTGGGAGTCTGGCAATTTCAGCCCAGTATGTTTTTATTTCCAATTGGTTAAACGAGTAAATGAAAAAAATATTAGCTTAAGAGGAACCTGTCTATTGGGTCAAACGTAACCTGAAGTGTTTTTCTAATGCATAAAACCTTCAAAATCTCTTTATTAAAAAGTTAGGTTATTTTGGTTTTACTGTATTAGTAAAATTTTTGACTTTTTGTGGTCATCACATAATAAATTATCTATAATTCCTGAAATTGGATGAAAAAAGTGCTGGTCACCTGGCCTGAGTGCCTGACCTGACCCGACCCATCTTAAGTTCTTAACTTGCTTTAAAAAATTTACCAATTATCCGACCACCAGTCCATTTTGCCTACTATAGTTTTGTGTGTCAATTATACTTAAATTGGTGTTGTTATTTTATATAAATCTAGGTTCGAAACCCAAGAGCCAACCTAAGAGGGAGAGGACACAAGAAGAAAAAAGTTTCAGAAGAAAGGCGAAATATTTTTTGGTAACTCAGTTGGTAGCAGTTCTTGTTTTTCTTAGTCTTCTTGGTGGATCTGATGATACTGAAGTGGACGCTGATGCTGACGAGGGCTTCGATTATGATAACTAAACACAAAATTTCTCTCCTTTTTGATCTGCCGTCTGGTGTAGTCTAGTCTATTTCACTTCATTTCCCATTATGCGGGATTTTTTTTGGAAGACATGCACATATACAGCTTCATTGATCTGTGAGTTGTTAAATAGCTTATATAAATTTGAAGCAGGATTTGCTTCTTGTTTCTTTAACTGTTGTAGCTTTTCAAGATTCAAAATGTGTTGGATTTGGTGCACATTTCATCATGAGTTGATGTATATCTTCAATCTTTGATTCTCAGTTTCATACTCATCAACTATACGTAAGGAGTCGTCCTATAACATATCTAGCTTGTAAACTTCTTGTTTCTTTAACTGTTGTAGCTCTCCAAAGAGCAATTCGTCTCAAAACCTTAGTCGAAAGTTACCAAGCTTAAATCTCATTCTAATTTTAACCATGGAATATTGTTGTACAGCCTCAGAAGAGGCCCGAGTTCAATCATCGCTGGGTGCAAACGACCGGTTAAAGCCGCTACATAGAGCATAATTCAACTTTTTTGGGAAACCTGTTTAAGCGGGAATTCCTTTTTAAAGATTGTTACGAAGGATATGGAAATAGACCGGGTATCTCAAAAATGGTTTTACAACGAGTGTATGGAAACTAGTAGGCACACACGCAATACACGGAGACATAATGTTATCATTTGCGTTAAATTAAAAAAATAAAAATCTATAGGTGAACCAAAGCACCATATATGAAAAGAGTAAAAAGTTTATGGTTACCATGTCAACACAAGAGGGGTCTGAACACAGTTTACTTAATCCATTGAGAATGACAGTCAAGATCTGATCACACATGTCAAAAATTTCCATTCACTTTCAACCCTTGTATTATTAACTGGATGCCCGTTTCTAAGATAAGTAAATTCTCAAATCAAATGCAATTATAACAAAAACCTACTTCTTAATGCATGCTTAATTCTTTGAGTTTAGTTCATCAAAATGTATTCAACTTGTCACGTTTTGCTATTATGTGTATCGGACTTTAAAATTTTCTATTGTATGTATCGAACATTTAATTTGTCACTATTGTGCGTATTAAACTTTCTATTGTATGTATTAAACTTATACATTTTTTTCCTTTTTTATGTATCCAAAATACATACAATAACAACAAATTAAAAGTTTAGTACACATAATAGAAAATTTTAAAGTTCGATACACACAATAGCAAAACATGACAAGTTGGATGCATTTTAGTGAACTAAACCCTAATTCTTTTGTATCATCTAACCTAATAGGTGTCTGCTTGATATTTGACTATGATTGTATAGTTTCATATTAACATATTGGTCTTTGAAACAGGCTTTTTAAGAGCTTTTTTATATGTTAAGTCGATGTGTTGTCTCTGGACATTTTTAGTATGTTAGTACCTTTTTTTGTATAGTGTGAAATAATTCAATCTTTTTTCTTATTATGCCGAGTTGTATGACATGTTTATGGACATTATGGTATATTTAGATAGCCACGATCATAACTTGTATATACTTGTTGGGTGATATTATAGTATGTGTATCAAAAAGTGTGAAGGTGTAAACAAGGACCTATATGTGATAATTTATAATGTCCTAGATCAATGAGATTATGCATTTGCCATTATGTGTATAAACCTGACATAACTTTATCAAAAATGATTGATCAATATTCGGCTTATATTTTATTATAACTTAAAATAAAATAAGAAAATACATTGAACTCATAAAAAATAAACGAAGAAAATACATTTATTAAAAATAAACTAGAAAAATAAGCTAAAACAAGCTCCACTTTTAGCTTGTGGAAAAAACTTTGCTTTGTATTCTTAAAATCTCAGGAACACAGACAAACGCACATATTTAAATCTGTAGCTGGTTCTCTTTCGATTTTGATAAAATAAAAGAAAAAAATGCTCAGAAAAACTACCACATTTTCCCGCCATCTCAACTCTCAGAATCAACAGCAACAGCCCCCTCTAAAGGATCAACTATTGATCATTTTGAAGCAGTGTGTTTCCACCAAAACAGTTGAACAAATTCACACCCAAATGCTCATACACTCTGTTGACAAACATAATTTCTTGCTAGCCAAGCTCATCGATCTAAAAGATTTCAATTACTCCTACCGTCTATTCACTTCGATGCACGAACCAAATGACTACGCTTTCAATGTTATGATTCGTGGTCTGGCAACGGCGTGGCAGAGGTTCGACCTTACTTTGCAGTTTTATTATCAAATGAAGGGTTTAGGTATAAAACCCAACAATTTTACGTACCCTTTTTTGTTTATTGCGTGTTCAAATCTTTTGGCGATTGAACATGGTAAGTTGGGGCATTGTATGGCGTTGAGAGATGGGTTGATGGTGGATGCTCACGTGAGGCACTCGTTGATTACTATGTATTCAAGGTGTGGTGAGCTGAGGTATGCACGCAAGGTGTTTGATGAAATTAGTGAGAGAGATTTAGTGTCTTGGAATTCGATGATATCAGGGTATTCGCAGATGGGTTTTCCTGGGAGTGCGTTGGAATTATTTGAGAAGATGAAGGGTGAAGGATTTGAGCCAAATGAAATGACTCTGGTTAGTGTTCTTGGGTCTTGTGGGGAGTTGGGAAATTTGAGTTTGGGGAGGTCGGTTGAAGATTATGTCGTGAATAATCAGATGAAGATAAATTCTTATATTGGTTCAGCTTTGATTGGTATGTATGCAAAGTGTGGGGATTTGGAGTCTGCAAGGAGGATATTTAATAAAATGACCAAGAGAGATTTGGTAACTTGGAACGCCATGATTACAGGGCAAGTATTTCTTTTCTTTTTCATATGAATACCTGTTGTTTCATGGTTAACTTGATGCATGATAGAAGCACGTGAGATATGTTTTAGATAATATTTGTTAAACCACTAGCTTCAGGAGAAAGTTGAAACATTTCTATATACCTTCTAGTCCGCCTAAAATTTGAAATTCTGTATAAAACAGGAATTCACTACCTAAGATAGAGTTTGATAGGTAAGGGCCCCAAGCTTTACATGATTTGCATTAGAAACAAAACCAAATAAATCTTGATTTCTGGCTGAAATATGCAATCAGATCCTCTATAGATGGAATTGGACTGACAGCTTGTAAAACCTGGTGACAGCAAATGTGTGCATAACTTGAACCCATGACCTTGTAAAACCTAGTAACTTGTTAATTTTGGTGTTTGATCTCTCAAAATGATTGAGCGCTCTTAGATCCTATACTTGATCTATAGATCTCTTTTGTGGTCAAGGATTTGTAGTTTTGTGGTAATTTGTAATTTGGTACAACCAATTATAATACTAAAGCCTTCTCCTCATTTGATGATTTGATCTTTACATTATAGATATGCGCAAAGTGGGTTGTCAGATGAAGCAATTTCGCTGTTCAACATCATGAAAGATGAAGGAGTACAAGCTAATGAAATCACTTTGAGTGGGGTTCTTTCTGCGTGTGCCTCAGTTGGTGCTCTTGATGTCGGGAAATCAGTCGATACATATGCATCAGAAAGAGGCTTACAACAAGATATATATGTGGCCACTTCTTTAATTGACATGTATGCCAAGTGTGGGAGTGTGGACCATGCATTTAAAGTCTTTGAAAACATGTCTTTTAAGAACGAGGCCACTTGGAATGCCATGATTTCTGCACTTGCATTCAATGGACGTGCTCGTGAGGCTATATCATTATTTAACCAAATGTCTAAACAAAATGACGTTATTACCCCAGATGAGGTAACATTTGTGGGTGTGCTATCTGCATGCGTGCACGGAGGAATGGTCAATGAAGGGCGTAGATTCTTTGACTTAATGAGCTCGTCATTTGGTTTGGTTCCTAAAATTGAGCACTATTCTTGTGTGGTAGATCTTTTATCAAGAGCAGGTCTGGTTTATGAGGCATGGGATTTTATTCAGAAAATGCCTGAGAAACCTGATGAAATTGCATTGGGTGCCTTGCTTGGGGCGTGTCAGAAAGCTGGAAATTTAGATGTTAGTGAACGTGTAATGCAGCTTCTACTAGAGATCGAACCTAGGAATTCTGGGAATTACGTTATTTCATCACAAATATATGCGAATTCAAAGAGGTGGGATGATTCAGCTAAGATGAGATTACTTATGAGACAAAATGGTGTCACCAAGGTTCCTGGTTCTAGTTGGATTGAGATTGATGCTCAGGTTCATGAGTTTCATGTGGGTGACTCTTTGCATAACTATTCAGAAGCCATCTATCAATTGCTTGACTTCTTATATGATGAAATCAAGTTGGAAGCTTACATGGTAAATAATAATGTTGTCAAAAGGCGACCATAAGAAGCTTTGGGTCGCTCATGAAGCTCACACTTATTGGATAATACACACTCCGGTCATTGCAGATACATCAAGTGGGTAATTTCTTGCTTCTTCATAGATGATATTATTCTACAAATGATCTTTTTTGTAGAGGCAAAGGGGTGGAGTTGTAACTGGACCAAACTGAAACAGAAATTATAAAACACTAGAACCGAAAACCAAACTGATTATAACTGGTTCAGTAACAGTTCTTTTTCAAACAGATTCAGTCCCTAAACAAATCGATTATGAACTACATGGTTTTTTTAATGATACTTTTTGTAAGTTTAAAAAAGTGTACACCTAAAATGACGTCAAGTTCGAAAGATTAAAGAAACAGGTTCGGTTCAGTTTTTGAGCCGGACCAAATCGAACATACCCAGTTCTAGTTCAATGCTTTGGTTTTGTGTTTTGCACTTTTACCAACTCCTAAGAGGCCAAATGTTATGTTAGATTTTAAAATTTCATATATGCGATGTAGCTTCTACCAGATATCCTTTCTTAAGTTCCTGATTGAGTTGTTTTTATTTGGTTTTCATTCATCTCGGGTTGAAGAGACGACAAGACTTGGAATTGAAGCTGAAGAATTGTATAAAGGTTCTGAAGAAAGCAATTAGATATACGTGCAATGAGTTAATTCCTATGAGCACAAATCCCTGTTTGTTGATTATCTGACTGAAACAGGTTTGTGAGCTTATATAGATATAAAAATGCATATGCTTTTCTCAAAAAAAATAAAAAAAATATGCATATGGGCATACACAAACACGTTATATCTAGTCTGTCTATTGGAATCTGATTCAGAGTTTTTAAGTGTATGCTAACTTGTTCAAGAAATTGAAAAGTGAAGCAGGAAAAATAATTAAAACGGTCAAGGGAAAAATTTAAACAAATATGAGGTCCTTGAATGTATATTCCTGCATTCAAAATTCAGATTAAAAAAACTGTACCTGGTTTGTTCAGTTATGACTCACAATATATATAAATTAAACGCAGGGATCCTAACTTTGGCAAATCTGAGATACAAACTATAAGGCATACTTCCAGATGCATCTTACTTGTATTTCAGACCTCAACGAACTGCAATCTGGTTCGTTTTCCCAGCATCTCTTCTTATATAGTTTGCTGGGCATTTATCTATGCATTACTATTAGATGCTTCAATATTATCTTTGAATAATAATCACTTATTGTTATTAGTTTAGATTTTACTCCCCTGGCTTCTCTAGAAATTTGTGTATCTGGTGGCTTTCTTAGGAACCTGTTATGACAGCGCTAGAGATGGCAAAGTGGGTGGTTCAGGTGGGTTGAAGAATGGTTCAGAAATTATTTCCGTGTTGGAATGTACCGAAACACTTCTTGTTCAAAAGAACAGGTAGTGTGTCAAAGTGATTACAAAAATTATATAATTTCAAATTTCACCAACTTTTTCAAACAATGATTTAGAAGGTTTTATTCATGCAAAAAGCACTTTGGGCAACTTCTGATCCATTTATAAAACATAATTTGAAATAAGTAGGGTCAAATTTGCCACCTCTAGATGGCGCTGACTTGTTATTGGTCTTAGTTTATTTGAGAGGAGAGCTCTTTTTATTATTCAAACTAGCTAAGCGACCCGTGTGTCAACACGGGGATGATATAAGTCAAATTTAAACTTATATAGCTTTAAGGAGTACT